>APFE031592292.1:5046-19239 GCA_000404065.3 Pinus taeda | reverse complement strand
GGAAGGAGAATACCCCACAAGCCATATGCTTGTTCATACAATAATACTTCTCTTCATATCTCTCCATGTGGAGTCTCTAGCCTCTATATAGGCCTCATACATACAATACCATGCATCATTACCATGGTTTCCTCATACCATCAACTAATACCATGGGCCCTTTACATTATTATTAACTACTTGTGGTCCCTTACATGACATGGGTTAACCACCTTATTTATTACTATGGCCCATCCCATTATTACATTATTACCTTGGTTACCTCCCTCGGTACCCCATATTACCCCCCTAGGTATATAACACCGTGGCTTCATCCTTCTTCCATGTCATTCGTTTCCCTCATTAGGGGAAAATTGTCACAGTTGACCAGCTTTCCTTCTTCACTTCCTCTTCTGATGGAAATGTACCGTTCGTTGAACATACCTTTGTTCCTTTTGAGAGTGTGGGAGCCGGGTTCTTCAAAGAACCCGCCCTTATGGGTGTTTTCTCCCTCCCACCTCCCAACCTCGCCTCTATCTCCATGATCTCGGTTCGTTCTAATCCTTGGGCCCTGCCCCCTGTCGACCAAATAGAATCGTGGGGTGAGGAGATGCCATTGAGTCCAGCTGAACTCAACTACATTGAAATTGTTGCTGCATCGACCCCTGATACTCAACCCACTGCTTCAAGTGGGGCTCTTGACTCAGATGATTTCCCCCCCTGGTTTGGAGAATACACCTCCTCGGATCCATTAAAGGAAATATTTCCTTCCAACGAGGCCATTATAGAGACTGTCTCTGGAAGAATGTCCGTGGTCCCCTCTTCGCCACTGTTCTTCCTTTCTCCCTACCCTCCGGGAAACACTGCTTTGTCTCGAGCAGTTTGCTCCATGTCTCCCTTTCCAGCCTCTTCAGACGCCCATCCAGATTTATCATACATCGTTTGAAGGGAATTTAGGGAACATCAAGCAGACGCAACCCAGCGACATCTCTGTTAAGACAGGGATTGTCGAGAACATTTATATAGGAGTCACTTGCACTCCTGAGGAGATTCAGATATACATCACACTTTTCCACGAATTTCGTGATGTTTTTGCATGGTCCTACAAATAAATGGCCAGTATTGATACATCCATAGTATTGCACGAGATACCTACGTATCCCGGGGCCAAACCTGTTCATCAGCGTTTGCGTCCCGTGAACCCCCGTAAGGCGGCAGCTATCAAAGCAGAAGTTGAAAAACTTCTTAAAGCTGGATTCATTTATCCTATCCCACTGACAGATTGGGTCTCAAATATTGTCCTTGTAGATAAAAAATAGGGTACCATCCGCGTCTGTGTCGATTATCGTGACATTAATCAAGCTTGCCCAAAAGACAACTACCCCACACCGTTCATTGACCAACTCATTGACGAGTGTGGGGCAACGAAATATATTCGTTTATGGACGGCTTCTCTGGTTACAACCAGATTAATATCGCCCCCGCTGATCAACACAAGATGACCTTTATCTGTCCGTGGGGCACTTTTGCTTACAAAAAGCTCCCCTTCGGTCTTAAGAATGCTGACGCTACCTTCCAGCGTGCGATGTCTTATGCCTTCCACGATATCCGACACATCGTACAGCCTTATCTAGATGACCTCCCCGCTCATTCAGCTAAGCGCGTGGACCACCCATCGCACCTTCGCGAGATTTTTCTTCGCTGTCGACACTATAATATCCAACTAAACCCGCATAAATGTGTCTTCTGCGTCGAATCTGGCCGACTTCTCGGGTTTATCGTCTCCCAAGAGGGCATCCGCTTGGATCCCCTTAAAGTCGAGGCAATTGTGAATCTTCCTCCCCCTGCTACTTTGCGGCAATTGCAGAGCTTGCAGGGAAAAGCTAATTTTCTAAGACGATTCATCCCAAACTATGCCAAAGTGGCAAAGGGTTTCACCCTGTTACTTAAGCGTGACACCCCATTTCGATGGGATGCCATAGCCAAGGAGTCTTTTTCTCGTCTCAAAACTCTCCTAGTTTCCGCCCCTTTGTTGCGGCCTCCAAATTATCATCATGACTATACACTATATTTGGCCGCTGCCGACACCACCATCGGTATGGTTTTGGTACAAGATGATGACGATGGCATCGAACATGTCATTTACTACCTTAGTCACAACTTTCTAGATACGGAGACTCGATATGCATATGTAGAGAAGTTGGCCCTCGTCGCTGTTTGTGTGGTTCAACGATTCCGTCACTATATTTTGTTGCGTACTACGACGGTGATCTCCAATTGCAACCCCATGACTTAAATTCTCTCACGACAATTGCTGGGGGGTAAATACTCAAAGTGGATTGTCATCCTCCAAGAGTTTGACTTGGAATTTACTACTGCCAAGTCCAAGAAATCACTCGTCTTTGCTGAACTTTTGTGTTCTTTTCCATTCGCCGCTACTTCCTCTCAGATAAAGGATTCTATTCCAGACGAAACTCTTTTCCTTATCAGCACCCTCGATCCATGGTACGGGGACATTATTATCTACTTGCAGATGTCCTCTTTCTATCCCGAGACCTCGAAAGATGCTCGTCGACGGATTCGACACCAAGCCCAACCATATCGCATCGTTGGGGACACCCTATACCGTCTCGGTGTTGATTCGGTTCTTCGCTAATGCTTAACCTTCGAAGAAGCCGAGAGAGTTCTAAATGACTGCCACTCTGGTGCTTGTGGCGGTCACATGTCTGGATATGCCACTGCACAGAAAATCCTCTGTGCTGGCTACTTCTGGCCTTCCATTTTCAAGGATTGCATTCTTGCCGTCCGTTCCTATCATGAATGCCAGATTTACCAATGGAAGATGCGTGCACCCCCTTCCCCGCTGCACCTCGTTGTAACCGTTGGCCCCTTTGCCAAATGGGGCATAGATTATGTGACATGTAACCCTCGCTCGGCCGGGGGGCATGGATACATCATCGTTGTTGTAGATTACTTTACGAAATGGGCCAAGGTGATGCCTACATTGCTAGAAGACGGTCACACCGCGGCAAAGTTTCTGTTTAACCATGTTATTTCGCGGTTCGGAGTTCCACAATCCATTGTCACTGATCATAGAAAACATTTTCATAATCATATGATGGCTGAGTTAATAACCCAGCTAGGTCTCAGGCATGATAGTTCAACTCCGTACTATCCTCAGGCAAACGGTCAAGTGGAAGCCGTGAACAAGGTCTTGGTCACGATGCTTCAAAGAACTATTGGCATGCACAAGTCTAGTTGGCATTTGATGTTGTTCTCCACTTTGTGGGCCTACCATACCTCCGTGAAGGACGCCACCGGTTTCACTCCTTTTCAGTTAGTATATGGACTAGAGGCGACCCTTCCCATTGAGTGTGAGATTCCTTCACTGAAATTAGCCGTCAAGTTACTCCCCGATACTACTCCTATAGAAGAGCGGCTTCTTTACTTGGAACGACTGGATGAGACACGTCGTCTAGCCTCCATAGCTATTGAAGCTCAAAAGAAGCGAGTGAAAACTCACTTCGATAATACTGTTAACCCCCGCTCTTTCATCGAGGGAGATCTAGTACTGCTCTACGATCAAGCTAATGATAAGTTGGGGGCAAGAAAACTTGAGCCAATGTGGCATGGTGTTATGCTTCTTGACCTGTAAATGATACCCAAATACAGAATATGCGAAGAAAAAAGACCGATAACACAAAATATGCGAAGAAAAGATATCCAGAACACAGAATAGCGAAGACTTTATTATTCAGAGAGTAATGTTCACTTGCCTCTTCGAGGGGCAACCTCCAATAGAGGCAGAGCTCGATTACAAAAATAAGAGCACGATGCTCCTCGTAGGGAGTTACTATCCTTTATATATGACTCCTACAAGTAATTACCATTGGGTCAATACCGGCTATTACTATACCGTCGGCCCATTTTGAAACTAAACTGTGGGTTCCTTTATTAATTGCGGATTAACACTTACAATTATTAATATGGGCTTGATTGACTATTGATTATGACGTGGTCCCATTACATAGATAAGGGGGTTAGGGTGGGACTCTAACATGCCCACCCCCTTAAGACTAGCCTTGTCCTCAAGGCTGAAGCTGCGGAAACTGCTGCAAAATAGTGGCTGGCTCCCAAGTTGCATCTTCTGGAGAGGTGTCTTTCCATTTGACTAGGACTTCCTTAATCATGCGGCCGCGCAGTTGCTTGACTCGTGTGTCGAGGACCTGTTCCGATTGAAGCCAAATGGATCCTTCTTCATCCAATTCCGGTAGACTGGTCTGAATTCTACAATTATTCCCAATCACTTTCTTGAGGCATGAAACATGAAAAATTGGATGGATTTTTGTAGTAGGTGGCAAAGCCAACTTGTAGGCCACTTCTCCAATGCATTGAAGTACTTGATATGGTCTGTAGAATTTGGGAGAGAGTTTCTGACATCTTTTGTCTTTGAGGGATGTTTGCTTATATGGTTGGAGCCGTAAAAAAACCTGATCCCCTTCTTGAAATTAGCGCTCTGAGCGATGCTGGTCTACCTGTTGCTTCATGCAGTTCTGAGCTTTGTGAAGATTCTGTCGAAGATGGGCGAGCATAGTTGCGCGGTGTTGTAGGAGTTGATCCATTGCTTGGACTTTTGAGTAGCCCTTGAGATATGAAGTAGGTGAAGGTGGGAGTTGACCATATACTGCTTCATATGGAGTCATTTTGGTGGTGGCATGATAGTTGGTGTTATACCACCATTTTGCCAGAGGTAGCCACTGTACCCAAAGGTGTTGTTTTTCTGAAGTAAAACACCTAAGGTAGGTTTCTAGATATTTGTTGACTGCTTCAGTTCGACCATCTATTTGCGGATGGTAGGAAGTACTGAGTTTTAGTTGAGTGCCTTGTATTCTGAAGAGTTCCTGCCAAAAATTGCTGGTGAAGATCGGGTCGCGGTCGGACACAATAGAAATGGGCATGCCATGCAATTTGAAGATCTGATCCATGAAAGTTTGAGCAACCAAGGTGGGTGTAAACGGGTGGGGGAGAGCGCAGAAATGAGCATACTTCGACAATCGGTCCACAACCACCATGATGACTACCTTGTTCCCTATCTTTGGAAGACCTGTAATGAAATCCATAGAAACTTCAGTCCAAATGGATGCCGGAATGGGCAATGGTTGTAAGGTGCCTGGTGTGTTGACTGTTTCCCCTTTGTGGCGTTGATAGACCTCGCATTCGATTACGAATGTAAGGATGTCCTTTTTCATGCCTGTCCAGAAAAATGATCTTCTGGTGTGAGCATACGTCTTCTGAAAGCCCGAATGTCCTGCAATGGGAGATGAGTGCATCTCTACCAAAATGCGACTTTTGAAGGTGGATGTTGGTGATATTACGACTCTGTCCTTGTAGCGAAGAATATCATCCTACCACGAGTAGCCTTTGGTGGGATTTGGATCGGCTTGTAATTGAGAAATGAGTTGGGAGAGCTTAGGGTGTGAAAACCATTCTCTACGAGCTTCTTCAATCCATTCTGGAATGGGGAGGGAAATAGCTAGCAGGGTACTTTCTTCCTCAAACTGGCGAGATAATGCATCTGCTACACTATTGTCTTTCCATTTCTTGTATATGATCTCATAATCATATCCCAACATTTTGGCTAGCCATTTATTTTGTTGTGGGGAGGAGAGGCGTTGCTGGAAAAAATATTTAAGACTGTGATGATCTGTGCAGATTTGGAAATGTCGCCCCAATAAATAAGGTCGCCAGGTGTCAACTGCATGTAACATGGCCATCATTTCCTTCTCGTATGTAGATTGGCCCTGATTCTTCCCACTGAGTTGTTGGCTTGTGAAGGCCAATGGTCTCCCTTCCTGCATTAAAACTGCCCCAATACCTATTCCTGAAGCATCACATTCAATGACGAAAGATTTGGTGAAGTCAGGGAATGCTAAAACTGGAGTGGAATACATGGCATTTTTTAGAGCTGTAAAGGCCTGTTGTGCTTCCTCCTTCCAGAAGAAAGAATTTTTCTTTAGGAGTTGGGTGAGGGACTTCGCTATGCGACCATAGTTGCGGATGAATTTACGATAATAGCCTGTGAGACCCAAAAATCCGCGTAAGCTCTTCAAGGTCTTAGGTTGAGGCCATTCCTACATTGCTTGGATCTTTTTTGGGTCCACCTTGACACCCTCACGCCCCACAATGTGGCCCAAATACTCCACCTCGGCCATGCCAAATGAACACTTTGACATCTTCATCAATAATTTCTGCTTGCGTAGAAGTTGCAAGAGTAGATCTACATGCTGAAGATGTGCTGCCCAAGTGCAACTATAGATGAGGATGTCATCGAAGAAGACATGGACAAATTTCCTGAGACATGGTTTGAGAATGTGGTTCATAAGGCTCTGAAAAGTAGAGGGGGCATTACAAAGACCAAATGGCATGACCAGGAATTCATAGTGGCCTTCATGAGTTCTGAAAGTAGTATTGGGTATGTCGACTTCCTTCACGCGGATCTGGTGGTAATTTGAGCGAAGATCCAACTTCGTGAAAAATTGAGCCCCGTTGAGTTCATCCAGCAAATCATCAACCACGAGAATGGGAAATTTATCTTTGACTATGAGCTTATTGAGGGCCCTGAAGTCATGACACATCCGCCAATCCCCATCTTTTTTGAGCATCATAACCACTGGAGATGAATAAGGACTGATGCTGGGACGAATGACCCCTGCTTCCAAAAGTTCCTTGATGATGTTTTCTATTTCGTTCTTTTGGGTGAACAGATATCTGTATGGGCGCACATTTGGGGGTTGGGCCCCTGGAACCAAGGTGATGCTATGATCATGTTCCCCTCGCGAGGGTGGAAGCCCATGAGGCTTGTCAAAGACCGGGAGATGGTTGTTTAAAATCTGTTGCATCTCAGGATGAAGTGGCGGCTGCTTGGTTTCAACTCCCTGGATGGCATTAAATTGAGCTACCACTCCATGATTGCCCTTTTTCAACAATTTTTCCATCTTATGCGAGCTTATGATAGAGGGGGCTGCTGCCTGGAGTCCTCGGAGGTTATGTGTGTGGTTGTTCTGCTTAAAACTCATATACAACTCCTGGAAATCCATTGTGATTGGCCCAAGAATGCGGAGCCAGTCAGCTCCGAGGACAATGTCACAACCCCCCATGTTGATGGCAAACATGTGGGTTTTCAACTGATAATCTCCCATTTGAAGTTTGACATTTTCACAACGGCCTTCACATTTCATTGTGCCCCCATCTGCAATTTTAACTTGGAAGTTAGAAACTACTCATATAAAGCAGTGCACTGTTTCTACGACTTTTTGATGGATGAAATTATGTGTACTTCCACTATCGATCAGAACCACTACTGGGTGATGTTTAATAAACCCTCTGATTTTGAGCATTTGAGGAGAAGAAATCCCTACCAGGGCATGCAACGAAATAACTGGTTCGTTAGAGACATCGTCCTGTTGGTTATCGTCCTCTAGCGGCTCATGTTCCTCAAGTGTAGGATCTTCCTCTGTTGAGTTGGAGTCAATGGCATCTATTTGAAATAATTTGGGCTCCTTACATTTATGACATGGGAAGTATTTGTCATCATAGTAGTAGCATAGTCCTTGCTTCCTTCTTTCAGCCATTTCCGTCGGGGACACCTTTTGGACCTTAAGTGTTTGAGTCGTGTGCTGCGCCTGTGGGAGGCGACCTTTAGCGGGGAAATTTGGTCGACTGTATTGGGCTGCTAATGCACGTTCCACCTTACAAGCTACCTTGCAAGCCTCCATCCACATGGGAGGGTGGTGAAGTAGCGCTTGAGCTCTGATGGCTTCTTTAAGACCGCTGATAAAGCATTCCGTGTAGAACTCATCTGAGAGACCCTTAGTGCGGAAAGCTAACCTTTCAAAAGCATTAATATATTCCTCTACTGTACCAGTCTGTCTGAGCTTAGTGAGAAGACCCAAATAAGAGTCTTCTTGTTCAAAGCGATCTTTAAGAGCTTTGGTAAATTGGGCCCAAGTCCTAAAATAGCCATTGGAGCGCTGATGCCATTCCCACCATTGCCACCGTTGATTGTCAAAGTACATGCTCCCCAACACAAGCTTAGTCGCATCATCTAGGATCTGATTCAATTTGAAATACTGGTCCATTTGGGATAGCCATGCTGCTGGGTGAGAACCATCAAATTTATGCATATCCAACTTAGGAAGTCGCTGATTGGGTGGTGGGTGGGTGTGCCAGACGTGGGGAGAGTGGCTAGATTCACCGTAAATTCCTTCATAGCCATTATATCCCTCCTCGTGGGCTTTCTCCTTGCCGTTTGACCTCAAATCCTCCTTGCCTTCTCCTTGCAATTTCTGTAGCTGGAGACTCATTCCTTGAAGTAGTTGGGTCATGTTACTCAGATCTATTTTGTCCAGTTGAGTGTGGATTTTGTTCACCGCTTCCTCCAGTTTGTCCATCCTTTCATTGGCCATCACTTGAGCTCTAGTTGCTACCATACACCGTTGTGATGAAAAAAATTTGGGACCGCCAAAATTTTTTTTGCCCAATTAATTGAATGGTACCACGATGCTCAGCTCGTCGTCCTGATTTTTTAATGGGCTATATCACCAATAAGCATCCCGAACATGCGCTACTACTCAAAGGGGTCCCCAGGGTTACAAGGGAGTCCAACAAACGTGACCACCTCTTGTATTTCCTGCGTGCATGCCTCCCCAAATCCGCAGATTTATGCGCTCAACGACATATCCCATGGTTTAAAGACGCCGGAACATGTCTTGAGCCAAAAAAAAATTGCTACTAATTGGATATCCCACCGGCCCTGGAAAGAGCTCTGATACGACTTGTTATGCTTCTTGACCTGCAAATGATACCCAAATACAGAATATGCGAAGAAAAAAGACCGATAACACAAAATATGCGAAGAAAAGATATCCAGAACACAGAATAGCGAAGACTTTATTATTCAGAGATTAATGTTCACTTGCCTCTTCGAGGGGGAAACCTCCAATAGAGCAGAGCTTGATTACAAAAATAAGACACGATGCTCCTCTTAGGGAGTTACTATCCTTTATATATGACTCCTACAAGTAATACCACGGGTCAATACCGCTTATTACTAATACCGTCGGCCCATTTGCAACTAACTGTGGTTCCTTTATTAATTGCGAATTAACCACTTACAATTATTAATATGGGCTTTATTGACTCTTAACTATGACGTGGTCCCATTACATAGATAAGGGGGTTAGGGTGGGACCCTAACAGAAGAAAAACCTCTTAGAGATTCATAAAGCTCCTTATTCTTTAGGTTCACCTTTTGCTATATGCCCAAAGGAAACCTCACCTCCTATCCATCATACCCCTTTAGTCTTATCAGTCACTCGTCATCCCTCTATCATTCAAACTACCAGTACCCTTATACCCACCACAGCTATGGCAGGACCACAAGCACCTACCAAAATGGAAAGAATCATAGCTACTAGGTATGGACCTCTAGTACTGTCCACTCCTTTGAATGCCATGCCTACTGGAGAATATCATAAATATAGGCCTAAGTTCACTGGGACTGAAGGTGTTACAACTGAAGAACATCTTGAATCATTCTATAGCTATGCTGATAACCTGGACATTAGTGAAGATGATGACTGGATGAGAGTCTTTGTCCAAAGCCTAGATGGAGAGGCTAGAAAATGGTTCAGAGAACTGACCCTAAAATCTATAGCAGATATTGAGGCTTTAGATGATGCATTCCTAAAGCATTGGGGGGATAAGAAGGATCTCCTCTACTACCACACTGAGTTTGGGAACTTAAAGAGGGAAAATAGTGAGTTACTATATGATTTTAATAAGAGGTTTAACTGCATGTACAACAAGATACCAGCTGAAGTAAAACCCACCACTACCTCTGCTAAACTCACCTATGCCAGTGCTTTTGATTCTGACTTTTGCCCACTGTTGAGGGAGAGGCAATGTGCTACTTTCATTGATATGCAGGATGTAGCCTTGGAATTAGAATCAAACATCATGGCTGCAGAAAAGCTCAAAGGTAATGTTGATAGAAGGAGACAAAGGGGCGAGTCTTCATCATCCTCAGATCCCAAGATAGATAAAATGACAAAGATGATAGAGTCATTAGCCTCTGAGATCTCCAAATTAAATGTTGAGCAGCACCCTAGGAAAGGAAGAGTTCCTAACACCTTTGCTCCTAGAGATCCAAATCCATATAGAAGAACCAATGAGTAGTTACAGATTTTGCAAAGAAGCAAAGATGCCAATGAAGACCCCTTTCTAGAATGTAGTCATGGAATAAGAGCAGTTTGAAGAAGATGAGGAGATCCATTGTCTGGAAGACAAAGGTAGTGCCCCCTTTTTTACCTTAGCTACCTATGAAAAGTCATTATTCAATGATCAAATTAGCCAAGAGTGGGATGGTGCAGCTATTCTGCAAGCTGATGATCAACACAGATATGATTTGAGGTCAAAGATGAATAATGCTAAGGAAACTCCTGTTCAAAGAGTTGTTGTCCCTGCAATACAACAAGCTAATAAGCAGAAGCGACCAGCAATTGATCATGTCATCCTTAAAGCTCCAGCCCACAAGGTAAGAGGCCCTAACAAGTCTCCTTGTCCTTTCAATTTTCAATCAGAAATTTAGAAGCTAAGAATACCTATGCCTCTGATTGAACTAGTGAAGAATGAGTCCTTCAAAATATCCATCCTCGAGGCCCTTGAGCCTAAAGCCATCCAATCCTCCACTGACTATGTAAATCTGCAAGATGACAAACCAGCTGTTATCCTTAGCCCAATGATTGAAAATTGTGAAGACAACTCCCCATCATTCTACGTCTCTCTGACTATTCATGATAAAATCCTTCACCACTGCCTTCTGGACACTGGAGCCAACCATAATCTAATGCTCAAGGTTGTCATGGATGAGTTGGATCTTGACATTACCAAGCCTTATCATGATCTATTTTCTTTTGACTCTAGAAAAGTGAAATGTCTGGGATTAATCAAGGACCTAGCCATCACTTTGTCTCAGCTACCCATGAAAAGCATGATGATGGATATTGTGGTAGCAAATGTACCCCCCAATTTTGGCATGTTGCTTTCTAGAGGTTGGATCAAGAGATTAGATGGATCATTACAAAATGATATGTCCTATGCTACTGTCCTAGTTTTTGGAGGTGAAAATAGGAGATTGTATAGAGAGGCTCAATTGGCTTATATCATCATCGGTGAAAGGAATCCCACTAATCATCCCATCTATGTTATCGACACTAATTTTGGAGCTTGTTTTCTGCAGATTGAAGAATCTCAGTTGGCCTCCACAGAGCTTAAAAAACCAGTTTTCCAAATCACAGAGGAAGAAGGCCCACAAATTTGGGACATGTTCTTTGATGGAGATTTCTCTAAAGAAGCTGCAGGGGCAGGTGTAGTCCTTATGTCCCGCACGCAAGAATGCATTTATTTATCTTTCATATTAACTTTTCAAGTCACAAATAACAAAGAAGAGTATGAAGCAGACCTTATCATTTAGCAGGTGAAAGAAACCTTCCAAGCAAAACATCCAAGGCTGAAGGCATACATAGATGAGGTGAAATATAGACCATCTCTGCCTGACAATGTCAAAAACTGGAAAGTTTTTGAAGAGGATGAGGAAATTAATAGGCTTTTACAAGTCTTTGATGAATTTGTTGAAAGTCACCAAACTATAAATTGTCCCATTTTACCTTTTTATCAAAGGTTTCTGCAAGAATCATCTAACAAGAGTCTGGTAAGGGTAATCAAAAAACTGTTAGAGGTCAACAAAAAGAGCCGGGATTCCAAGTTGAAGTTTGCACTATGGGCTGACAGAGTTACCATCAAAAAGTCCATAGGAAATTCTCCATTTAAGCTGGTTTATGGCGTTGACGATGTTTTCCCTATCCGGCTGATTCTCCCTGTGGCCAAATTCTTGCAAGAAGAACAAGATGAAGAGAATTACATGGTAAGGAGAATGAATAACTTGGTTGAACTACATCAGATCAGAGAGCAGCTGGTTGAGAATTCAAAAGCTCATTAGAAGAAAATCAAAGAAACCTTTGACAGAAAGGCAAAAGTGGACAATTTCCAAGTTGGTGACTGGGCTCTCAAATGGGATGCATTTAAGGAAAAGAAAGGTAATCATGGTAAGTTTGGCTCCTTATGGACAGGTCCATTTGTCATCACTCAAATTCAGTAGAACAATACCTTTATTCTGCACAATCTGGAAGGAGGAGATGTTTTTGGTAGCCTAGTCAATGGGCAGTTCTTGACACTTTATTTCACTTAAGGCTCTAAAGCCTTGGTATTGTAAATATGTTTTTCAGTTTTTATTTTATTGCAAAATAGACTCCATGCCCAATGGAACACTAGGAGGAAGATTTGATTTTGGTTTTACAGGAAAGGCATTGTTCTGCAGTTCTTGAAACCTCATAGGGAGGCTTTCATCCCCAGAATGAGCCAGTGTTAGCCTTGTTGGAAATTGGCCCAAAAATGGATCCAAATATGCTCTTGAAATCTTCAAAATCTTCTTAAGGATCATTCAAAGATCAAAACCATCGTATGCCAAGAGCCCTTGGAAGGGTGAAAAAGCATTATCAGGAGGCAAAAAGCCAGAGAAAACAGTGAAAAACCAAGTATCAGAGGCTTAAACTGAGAAATGCACAACAGATGTCCGATCTGGCTGATCAACGGTCTAGATTTGATCGGTGGCTCACAATCGGCACAGGAAAATAGTGGCAATCGGCGCAGACTATATGGAAATGGAAAAATCGATCTGTGATTCAACATGGACTTTTGATCAAGCGCGCAGATTGACGGCCCACGTCGCATTGCAATATCGCAGTCAGAGAAACATTAAGGGGCGAGGCCTATGCACAGGTATATGTGTGACTCGATGAATCGGACCCGACGGTATTATATATGATATTTGATAAAATTTGAAGTCCGCAAAAAGGCCGTTTTTAATGCATTTTTGCACTTTTTCGTTATTTAATGAAATACAAAGGGAACCTTGGGGCAGCGCCGATGTGATAAGACCCGGACCCGAAAGGGTTCGGGAATGAAAATATATAATTTTTCAGGTCCACTAAAGCCAACTTTTCATGTATTTTCAATGTTTTTCAACATATTCCAAAAATACAAAGGGAAGCAAGGGACCAGGCCACTTGTGATTTGCGATAGTGACCCAAAAGGGTGGACCCGATAGAGGAATAGGCCATATTTAAGGACTTTTGAAGTCCGGAAGAACAAAGATGGGTGGGATTTTACAATGTGCAGCATTTTCTGTGTAAAAATAGGAAAACAATCATTATAAACATTTAAAAGGAAAACAGAAGCCCGAATGGCCATTCCAACACAGAGCAGAGGCCAAGAAACAGTTATCGGGAGACAGAGGCCGGAAAGCGATCATGGAGCATCACAGCACAATGCAACCTGAAACGGAAATATCATGGAGCAGACAACGTAGCTCATCCAAAACAACAGAAGTGATTGTGGGGCATCTCTGGCACGAGAGAGCTCCCAGATGGTGCATCAAACTAACATAATGCAGTTACTCTGTTGTTAGAAGAAGAAACATCCAAGCCCATGCTTTCATAATCAGGGCATCAAATAGTTAAAGGGACAGAGAGGATAGATTAAGACTTCGAGCCTTTGAGAGCTCAGGAGCATGGTAAAAGGCCTATAAATGGTTGAAAGCAAAATGTAACAAAGGTTCAAATTCTGGAGACTCTTGATACTTTGCTACTCAAGCTTCTCATCTTCATTCTAGCAATAGAAGCTTCTTTTGTTGTTATATGTTCAATGTCCATTTTCTCTTCTGTTCTAAGCTTGCACTTGAACATGTTGTTCATGTTTCTTCTGCGTCTACTGCCAGATAACTGTCATGTTATCTCTACGTTGATAAATTAGATTTGCAAGCTTCTTTTACTTCCTGTAGCTAGCCATTCATATGTGTTTCTATATGCATCTCCTGGTACAGTCAGTATTCTCCATTTATTCATTAAATCTAAAAACTATTGAGCATTAGTGGTCTAAAGCCTTGTAAAGTTGAGAGTGTTCATGCATGTCTTGAGTAAAAACAGAGAAGAAATGGTTATCTAGCTTGATCCAAACCATCATTCATTCCAATAGTTCAAAGAACAATATTGAAGATTATATGTTACCAGGCATCTCCAAGTTGCAACCTAGGAGAGT
>APFE031592285.1:1871-12655 GCA_000404065.3 Pinus taeda | reverse complement strand
AGGGTTTCTGCCGTGCGCTAGCTACATCTTGTGTACGCCGGAAACGTACCTCGGTTCGGTTACTACATCTTTCCTCGTCCGATTCCTTCCACATTATTGGCCTACGGGTTACACTCGCGCTAGATTGATGAAGGATGCCTTAATGCCTTCCTTCTAGCGGATCTTTCCCTATCGACTCCGACTCATTGCTCTGGGGCAAAGATCTAGAGTCCATTCGGCAGTACCTTGGGGTTTGCAGTCATTAGTGGCAGATCCTTCGCTATCGACAGTGGGAAACCAACATTGTCTCCTGATCGATAGATTCTTACAAGTGTTCGACTCCAGCTCATTTATTCACACTTGTTAGTTTGTACTGGGTACCCTGACGCTCATTATCATTATCGGTGAGTAGTCTCGTGTTTGTTAACGGTATACATTAATGACCGGTAATCAAACGATTTCTCACATGGTCGACTTCAGATCATTTATTCCCATGGTGTAGAAATGTACCACGGCGGTCGGTGAAGACCTCAGGTTATATCAGCATTCATTGGTTCACTTGACAGTTGCTCCTATTACTGCTAGTCGATACCATTCCACCTTATATGTTGCAGTCAGTCACGGCGACATTCTATATGCTAACACCTTAGTTTGCAGTGCAGTACCATCCTTATCCATCATGTTCAGTTGGTACCTTTTGGGATCAATATTTGATATCAGTGATCCGTCCTATCTTCCAGCATCATTGACAGTTTATATGTGATATTCAGACATGTACTTGTTCGATCATGATCAGATGATCCATTATGTATTTTACAGTCATTTATACTTGTATACTTAGTGGATCCGCTTGTACTTGATATGCGGACATGCTTTGCTTTGCTTTCTCTGAGCATGGGTATGCCCGCCTCAGACGGTGTTTCTTTCTGATCTTCTTTTCTGGTTTGGCAGGCTGACTTCCGGTGAAGTACTCCTCAGCTTTTGGCAGGTTTCCTCTCCATTTACTTGCTTAATATATTTCAGCCATCATGTACCCCTTCTGACCTCATATATTAGGGGGCATCTGTTATAGCTCCAAATCTCACCATTATGGTTTGTGATGCTACACCCATGGCCTAGGGCAACCCCTCCTTCCAGACCTGGTCCAAAATCTAAAAAAACAGTGTTTTATTCCCTGTTAGTGGCATTGCCCTGAGTTAAACGCGTGTATATGTGGGTTCATACATACCCAACCCGTGTATATGTATTAAAACACTTTAAAAAATATAAAACTCCTTATTTTCAGGCGGAGATCGCGGGTTTTACCTGCTGATCACCTGTTAGTGCCCGTGGCCTCAACTGTCCCCAACCAATTCCTAACTAAAAAATTACTTTGGAATTGGTATAAAAAGACATCAAAGGGAAGGCCTAAGGGAGGAGAGAGTATAGAGCAAGGTTATTATACTGAGTTTTTTCCCCCTGATCAGGTCTGAAGACCCTTCTGCCTTCTGCACTTCCCCCATATTGTACAAGAAACCCTTGTTTCCTTGTGGTTTGATGTTCATCCCTTAGTCATGACATCTTGGAGTGAGTATTGGAAGGTGACCTACTAGAGGCTTGAGGCGGGACGGATCCAGAAGGAGGCTGAGCTTTGAGCCTGCAGAAGTGGTTCAGGTGATATTTCTCTTTTTTCATATTATTCTATTTGTCTAATAAAGAAACACGTCTTGTTCCCGAAACACTTCTTTCTTTATGTTAATGATGTTCATAGTTGAATTTCATGCATGAATGGATGTCTAAAAGTTTGTAACTAACTCCTTTCTTATATAACATAAAGATCATTTTTATGTAAATCTTTGTCCATATACTACTGCAATCCTTGGAATTGTTGTTTTGCAGGGCAAAGGAGCGGAAGGGACGTGAAGAAGGGTTTGCACCCTTGAGTAACTACCCAAACGTAGGACCTCAGGTATGTCCTTCTCACCTTAGAGATAGCTTTTTCTAGCATAAATGGCTGTGTGTGTGTATGTTTCTTGACTTAGACAACTTCCAGTCTGCTAGGGTTCCACCCAAGAGCCTTAGGGGATAATATCCCGCAACATTTTTGCCAATTCTGTAAGGGGAACTTGTATTCTTACCTTTTCCAAATCCTTAGTAAGACTAAACAAGTGACCCTATTTAGCAGTATTTTCACTCTCATCTTCACCTTTCTTCATGACTGGAATTAGTTGAGGAATTGAAACAAGTTTCTCCAAAGGAATTTTTCAAGTTTGATCTTGAGAAGACTCACCTCGAAGTATCTATGTCTGGCCATTTGCATTATGTTGTTGCTTTCCTTTATTTACTTGTTTTACAGGCTGAGATTCTTGTGGAGTCGCCTTTGGTGAGGAAGTTGAAACTTGTTGCTCACTTTCATTTTCTTGATTTCTTGATCTTTTCCTAGATCTCAGGTCATATTTCTTATGTAGTTCAACATGCATAAAATCGGAGAATTGTTTCCAATATTCATCAATTTCATTTTCATCATGAATAGCATCTACTTCATCATACACATACACTTCTCCTTCAATGCCAAGTTCATCTTCATCTACTGCATATAATGTAGAAATTTGATCTTCAGGTTGTTCTTCACTAGGATCTGCTTCTATATATAATGGTGCTTGAATTTGATTTTGATCTTTCCTTTCCTTTTGCAAGATTCGCAAAGGTTGTATTCTATATTGGGGATTAAAGTTCTTATTATACTGTGTTTGTCTCTGAGAGTTCTTATTTTCTAACTCTAGCCTATTTAACTTATTTGACAAAGTTTTAATTAAATTACACATATCCTCCAATGATTGACTATGAGAGGATTCTATCTTTGCCTTTCCCTTGTCTTGGGTAGGCTGTGTTTCTGGTGCTTTTCCTACAACCACCAGATTCGCTTATATCTCTAAAGAATCTGTTTGGATTTGATCAAGGGTTGGAGCTCTTCTTTCCCTTAATGTGAACCCAAAATTTGATTCAAAAGCCCCTGCAAAAGTTATTTTGTCACCAGCAGGAGGAGGCTTAATCTTTGCTGGGAGACTATTGTACAATTTGTTAAGTCTTCTGACAAATTCGGCCACAGTTTCATCAGACTTCTTCTTTATTACATTAAACTTTGTTAATGAATACCCATGGTCTCTTTTTTCTCCCGACCTCTAAATAAACACATGTTCCATCTCTTCCCAAGAAGGAATGGTATTATTGGGAAGCCCTTTGAACCATTTCCTTGCTTCTCCGTCCAAGGATTGAACAAAGAGTCTTAGAACAACATCTAAATGTTCAACATTTAGGCTTTCTACAAAATTACAAAATACTACTACATGGTTCTCTATTGTTTGTTCATCTTCTCCTAAAAAACAAGGAAGAGTTTTGAGGTAATCCTATGGAATTTGATTGAATGGTTGTGGTAGTTGAAGAGGTGCATACCTATTCACTAAGAATGCAAGTGCTACCATATTTATTGAACTTTGATTACCAATAGATGTAGAACCTGGTTGAGAGGTAAATGGAATGCGTAAAGGAGGTAATGTGGTTATTGGTTCAGGTTGAATAATCATAGCATGTAAATGAAAAGTAACATACTCAAAAGATTGGTCTTGACAGCTAGGTTCATGAAATGAAGATGATGAAAAAGATGACTCTCTATCAAATGAATGCTCAGATAAGTTGTTGCTTGATGCAGAAAATGTGGGAATTGGTGTAATTGGGATCTTAGACTTCCTAACCCTCCTTGAAACCATCCTTTCAGGATCTGAAAGAGCTTGAACCTTCTGTTGTGAAGTGTCTGATCTTGTATGGGGTCTTCTTGAAGCCAAAGTTATTTCTTTGATTCAAAACAGCCAAATATTTCCTCTTCACTGAACAACCAGAGGAAAATAGTGAAAACCCAAGGAAAAGTGTTCTTGTCTTCTCTCCCCAGTAACGGAGCCAATTAATGGTGTTCCTTAAGAAACCAATTTCCTGGCTGTAGAGAAATTGTGCTTAAGACAATAATAAATATTATTTACTGTCACTTGTTTTTCACTTAGATATATGTTGTGTTCTCAAATGAAGGACCTGGAGACTTGGTTTTTTACTCTTAATATATGTGTGACCAGAACATCTCAGAATTCCATTTGTTTCTAGATACAAATGATGAATGAAGAATGCTTGAAGGGGAAGATAAAGATAATATGTTGGTCTTTCACAAAAACTACTATCTGTAACTTAGAAGAATTATGAAAATGAGAATTGAATCATAGACAATATGCTGCTCAACACAGAAACTACTATATGTGACTCTTGGAGAAGTTAAATATAATATGTTGATCTTTCACAGAAACTATTATCTATAACTTAGAAAGAAAGGTGGAAACTTCAAGTATAGGAGCGCTCTTTTAAGGAATTTTAACTTTATCCACATAAGCAAATAAAGACCTGCAGCTTCATTACTATACTTGAAAGAAGAAAACATAAGATGACACATAATAGAGAGGGTTACAAAATTATACCCAACAATTCATGGAAACTTCTGATTCTTTCATTAATCAACAATTATATCAGGAATATAGTGGCCTAGTCTCTAGGTTCTCCAAAGTTCGAACCCTTTCTTAGTAAATTTTCCTCTTTTTATACATTGTGGAACAATTATTAATCTCTGAAACTGCCCAAATTATTTAACTGCTTCTCTAACTATATGAAGTAAAAACTATTATAGGATTTTACAGAGGGTAAAAGACACCTCAAAGAACATGAAATAACATGAACATAATTGAATTCAAAAGGAGACGATAACTGCTGGCTTGCTCTGTTAATCTGCTTCTGTAAATGCCCTAATGATGCTTAATTCATTTAGCCATAATGAAATGTGTTTAGCTTGTGTAATCTTGAGCTTACATTGGCATTTTAATTGGCCAAAACACAAATAAAACATACCCGACTGTCTTCCTCTTCAGATTCGGCTCTAACCCTGATTTTCCACTTTACACAGTGAAATTAACACGAACTTTTGATTAATATGGGACTTAAAAGAGTTAATATTGCTTTATAAACCTATCAAATCCATCCACTCAGCGCTCCATTGACTTCCATCGCAAATCGCAATCGGCCCTATATATCATTGCAAACTTAACTTTACGCACCCTTAAGCCGCATAACTATGGTAGTGTTGGACTTATGCATAAATCCTTCATATTTGCGCTTTTCCATTATATACCTTTTATAATGAAAATATGCCATAAAAAATGTTTTTTCCGCTTTAATACGGGCTCTGCACAACTATCAAGGCATACCCTTTCCGCCGATATGTACCCACCGTAAATCTGCGCTTTTTGGATCATATGATCTATAAAGATTTCGGGTGGGACATAAGCTCGAAGAATACCCACCCGAAATGGGTAGTTTTCTCTCTCCACCCAGCTACTACATGTCGAATGATAAGTGGGATCGGGTGAGCTCCAATAAAAACCATTTACGGTTTTTGCTTCGCCCGAAAACCTACTTGTAGCTAGAAATCTTCCTTTTCGTACGCCTCGCAGACCCGCCGGGGCTTATAAATCATAATATATATATATATATATGCTTCGGTTTTGGCCTTTCTATTATAATTCTTTATAATAGAAATACATATAAAACTATGTAAACAAAATATATATGAAGGGCTTTTGATATAGCAAAACCGCCAGGACTTTACAATAAAATATATACATTTCGGGTCCGCCATCGCAAGTCACAATTGGCAGAACCCAACGTACATAGCTCAGTAGTGTGGTAGACCTAACGGGACTTAAAACCACGATGTATATACCTTTTAGGTCTGGCTATTGTGAATCGCAATTGGCAATCGGTGAATGAACTATATATGTATTCAACACTTTACAGTGCCACCCGGCTTTTAAATATAATATATATATTTCGGGTTTGGCCCGCGATCGCAAATTGCAATCGGTGCTACCAGCAGAACCAATCATACATATCATTGCGGACCCGCTGAACTTTATAAAACACAACTTATAGTATTTTAGGTCCAGATTTAACCCTTTAATACTTGTTTCTTTTGTGAATATGATATATCACTTTGTTTCTTTTGTGTTTTGATTCTGATATACAATTTATTACATCTCCCTCTTACCTTATCTTTTTTCAAAATATTTTCCAAGTGATTTTTTGAATGAAACAAAAATATACATGTTACAACAAGTGGCATGGGTTCTTGTCAGTGGAATGAGGGAGAGAGCAAAATCTCGGGCTACTTCATCATCATACCCCCTTAATTTCTCAAAATACCCCATCCAATTATGCCTTGTGAAGATTTCTAGCAAAGGAAGGTGTTGGTGAATCCTCACAGCATTGATGGGATCTCTTCTATCAAACCCCCTTGTCATTTTATCTCATGAATTTTGAGGAGCAGAGATGCATGAAACAAATTTTAATGAAGGAGGAAATGGGACTAAAATACTTGTGGAACTATTCCCTTACACATCTATCAAATTCAAACAACCTAGGAGATTTTTCAATTCTTTTCACTTGGGAAAATGGAAGGAAATGTAGAGCCTACCTCCTCATGGTGCTTGTTGTAGCCAACCCATGTGTTTCCTTCTTTGAAACTACTCTCTGCCAATCCTGTAGACTGCTTGACTATATCCTATAGGATTCTTGTGTGATCCTGTAAGAAGTCCTGCGCAAGAGAAAGATGAAATTTTCCTCTTATGTAGGTTGCTTAGGTACGAGAGCGAATTTGCTAGAGTGAGCCTTGAGAATATGAATGCATGAGCGCATGGGGATCAATGTTTATTTCCTCCTATGGTCGAGTTGAGTGAGGTGGCATGCTAGCAATCGAGGTACTTTTTTTTATATTTTTGGACCATTGGTCCCCACTACCACATCATCATTCCCCTCTCCTTATAATTAACTCCCACTTCGGGCATCCGTAGTATTAACTACTCCTGACCTCATTCTCATTTTCTTTGACTTGAATGCTACCACGTGTGTGGGGACTAACTGTTTTATCCTTGCCAACTGAACGAAGGTGGCCAAGTTAACTAGCCACCTTTCACTTATAAACCAACTAGTCCACAATATTTGCATCTTTTTATTACATTATGCAAATGAGAGAGTGAAGCGAAATACTTACCTGTGGTGATAATACCTTACTGCAGTTTGTTGAGGACAAGAGGTGCTTGTTGTGTGTTGGCTTCATGTTATTTCCCCCTCCTTCTTTTTATATATATCTTGCCCTTTTGATGATTGTCTTGATATGCAGGTACCTGGTGTTGAAGATGATTGTGTTTCTAGTGCTCTGGAGCTTGTTCTACCCTTGGATCTCCATGATGGAAACTTGCTGCAACTCATGATTTTTATTCTGTGGGATAGGCTACTACAGGATTTCCTACAAGATGTCCTGTAATTGCTTCTCCCTCAGAATTTTTAATCATTTCCACTATTGGGACTTGAGAATGATGACATGGATAGAGAGGAGGTATAGGAGTGTGAATAATGACAAATACATTAAGGTGTTGTTCCCCTCTACTCTCTGTTTCATCCTTTCTCTGTGTTTTCTCTTGAAGACTGATTTTTTTGAATGATGAATGTAGGGGTGATCAAGGTGGAGAGAGGTATGGTAACGAAATTGTGATGTAGGGTTTTTTATTTTTTTGACATGGGCAGGTCATTTCCTTGCCCTAGGGTTAATCATTTTAGGATTCTAAAGCAACTGTAATTCCTACAGGATCATCCTGTAGGTTTTTAGGGGATCTTGTAGGTTTACAAGGAATTCTGTAGAAAACATAGTACCCTTGCAAACTGAGGTAAATGAGTGAAAAAAATGGAAGGAATGGTGGAATGATGAATGATAATGGATGGAGAAATAAAAATATGAGTGGAATAGATCCCTTTTGATTCTCATTTGCACTCTAATCATCCTCCTATTAACCTACAAAAAAAAAAATCATGATTTTTCTTTTCTCCCTTTTTTTTTTTTGAAAACAACTAGCTGCCTCCAAGAGGTTTCCATTCTAGCTACTTGCCATGGGCGCCTCAAGAGATATTTTCACCCAGAGATATTTTTATTTCTCTTTTTTCTTTTTTCTTTTTTCTTTTTGACACCATTGGGTCACCCCAAGAGGTTTTCAGCCCAATAGTGGGACTCGGGCACCTCATGGAGGTTTTTAGTTGAGTATCCTTATTTTTGTTTTTATTTCTCTTTTCTCAGTGACTTGATGAGGCAGGAGTTGAGAATTGCTCCACCACCATCACTGTTTTATTGATACCATCAATGAACTCTTTCTTTGACAATGGCCTTTTGTAAACTTTCAATATGTGCCCATTAACAAGTAAAGGAATGGCCTCTGTATCTATGGTTCTGATCTGCACTGAACCATTATCATGAAATCTCTCTATAACATAAGGCCTTAACCATCTTGCCCTTAACTTGTCCTTAAAGTCTTTATATCTGGAATCATATGACAAGGCCTAATCACCTTCTTGAGATTTCTTATCTTTGATGTTCTTATCATGCCAGATCTTCCTCTGAATTTGAGTTACCTATGTGTGTAGGAGGGCATGCATTCTGAACTCATCTAAACGATTCAACTGGAGCAAACTCTCTTTTTGTGCACTTCTGAGATCTAGATCTAGTTGGGCTGCCATCATCAATGTATTATAATCAAATTCAATGGACAACAAGGCCTTTTTCCCATAGACCATCTCATAGGGTGTGAATCCAATGGTGGTCTTCCAAGTGGTATTATAGGCCCAAGTGGCCTCAACTAGTCTATCTGACCAATCTTTCCTACTGCTGCTAACCACTTTGGTTAGGATGCCCTCCAATGCTCTGTTGGTCACCTCCACTTACCCATTAGCTTGTGAGTGATAGGGAGTGGAGGTTCTATGCTTGATCTTATGCTAGCTTCATAAGTCTTCAATCATGTTGGAGGTAAACAGGTTGCCTTGATCAGTGACCAGTTCTCTAGGGTACCCAAATTTGTAAAATAGATTCTCCCTTAAGAACTCAACCACCTTCTCCTCTGTTGTTGCCTTAATTACCTTGGTTTCAGCCCACTTAGTCAGATAGTTGGTGCACACAATGATATACTGCTTTTTCTTGGAACGAGGGTCAATAGGTCCAATGAAGTCCATGCCCACTTGACAAATGGCTCAAAAGTCACTTGAGGTTGCAGAGGAATTTCATCTCTTGGAGAAGGCTTTCCCATCCTTTAGCACTGATCACACTGACTAGTATATATTTTCACATCCCGATGAAGAGTGGGCCAATAATACCCAACTTGTAACACTTTAAATGTTGTCCTCTTTGCTGCAAAGTGACCTCCACAAGGCCCATCATGATAGGTCAGAAGGATGTCAAAGACTTCCTCCTCCCTGACACACCTTCTCAAAATTTGCTCCGGGCCTAGTTTAAAGAGGTTGCCCCCAATCCAAGTAAAGGGGGCGCTCTTCCCCACAATCTTGTTTTTCTCTTTGGAGGACAAATTCAGTGGGAATTGTGCAAATACCAAATAGTTTGTTATGCCAGCAAACCATGGAGAGAGAACTGAAATGGCGAATAAGTGCTCATTCAGTAACTCCAATCCCGACACGGCTAAGTTGGTTGAGATCTGCCTCACTTCTACTTCTTTTCTGTTTTGAAGGTGTGTTCTATGAACAAACCTGTGGGGTGGCCATGGGTTTCCCCCTATCCCCTATCGTTGCTAACCTGTTCATGGAAGATTTTGAATCCAAGGCTTTATCCTCAGCTTTATTTAAACCTAAACTTTGGAAAAGATTTGTTGATGACACCTGCACCATATGGAAGCATGGGCCTAATGAATTAGATCTCTTTTTCCAACATCTCAATAATTTGTCTAATTCCATTAATTTTATGATGGAGCATGAAGTCAATGGTTGCCTTCCTTTTCTTGATGTCCTCATCTCTAGGAAAGATGATGGATCTTTCTCCCATAAGGTGTGTCGGAAAAGGACTCATACTGAGCAATATCTTCATGCCAATTCCCACCATTTCCCTACTAAGAAGATAGGTGTTCTCAACACGTTAGCTACTCGTGCTCTAAGAATTGCTTATGAAGACCACTTTTCTAAAGAAAAGTCCCATCTCCTTAATGTTTTTGTCCAGAATGGTTATAGTAGGCAGGAGGGTGTTAAAGCTTTCCTCAAAGCAAGTAAGGGTCCCAAGGTCAAGAAATAACCCATTGATCGTAGTTTAGGAGTCCACCTCCCCTTCACCCAGGGGATGATAGACAAAATTGTGAGAATCCTGAAAAAGCATAATATTCCCTCGACCTTTAGACCCCTCAGCACCATTAGAATATCCCTAAAGTTTGTCAAAGACAAGGTGAACCCTATGGATATGAAAGGTGCTTATATCATCCCTTGTTCCTGTGGAACCACATACATTGGTGAAATTGGTCATTCTATTAACCAAAGGATTAAGGAACACATTGTTGATATCAAGCACGAGAGGACCAAATCTTCGGCTTTGGCCAAACATGTAGAGAATAACAAGCATCATATATGCAACGAAGAGGCTAGGGTTATCGCTAAGATTCCTCATTTTCATCATCATAAGTTTAGGGAAGCCATTGAAATTGAGAGGTCTTCTAGTAAATTAATAGGGATGATGGCTGGGAAATTAGTAGTCGCTAGATTCCCACCCTCTCTTCGTAGTTTGTCTCCTTCTTTATCTAGGCCCTTTGTCCTTTTTTCTTTTATAGATGATAATATGAGTATTTGTATTATTAGTATGAGTAATATGAATATTAGTATTATCAGTATTATTAATATTAATATTAGTATTTAGTAATTTTAAA
>APFE031592281.1:0-10309 GCA_000404065.3 Pinus taeda | reverse complement strand
ATCCTATGGAACACTACTACTACTATTTTTGGACGAGGGAAAATTGTGTTAGAGAGAGGCTACTATCGACATGTTGTAACATAGTTAATCATGGATTGTAGAGAGATTATAATATTTGTCTGACTTTTCACAAAGTTAGTTAGCAAATATCGTATTTTATTGTAAGAGAGATGAATTTCCCTTTATATAAAGAGGAGTTTCTCTCCATTTCATTTGAAATTGGAAATTGGAGGATTGTGAAAAAGAGAAGTGGTGGGAGATTGTAGAGATTGGAGGATGATTGATGTGGAGCTTCCTTATATATCAAATCTTTGAAGACTGATGAAGAACTGAGGTATTGATCTATATCGTTGTATGGTTATGTACATGCTCTTCAATTTCGTTGTTAATTATGTGTAGAAAACCACTTGCTATCATTTTGATATGAAGGCCTATTAATGAAACCTTTTTCATTTAGAAGTAAAGCAATGTGAGGAGACTCACGCTCTTGCTTTCCTTGCTGTTACAATTCTGTTTTATTTCCTTCATCTAACAAACTAGTTCTTGAAATGGAATCACAATTCATCCCAATATGACAGCACTTTCAAATTTATTCGATGAGTAGCACCCCTAGATCTCCAAGATTAAGTTTCACACATTAAGTTCCAGAAAACACTTAAGGTTGACCTGCATCAGATTAGTCCCTTTTACCTTAAGTACACACCCAAATGATGAATGCATCAACAAGTTCTTTCATCCCGAAGGTTGAATGTGGCAAACTATCCCTTTCTACCATATAGCCATCCAAAGTAGTTGATTGTGCCACACTAATTCCTTTATTCATGCAATATTTAATGACTCCATTGGCCCATAGATTGATACGCAATGGTCCCATGTCAGCCCATTTCCTTGTTCCCTCTTTTTCCTTTCTTTTCATTTCCATATCCTTTCCCCGTTTCCCTTTTTTCCATATGCTACAACCTATGTTTTGTTAAGGCTAACTCTTCATAAAATCACCTTGAGCCTCCACTCTATAGCCTTAGCAATCATATCTTTAGGGAAGCCCCCCCTTGAGTTGGAAAAGAGCCAACTGAAAGTGTGAGGAAGAGCTATTGTGGTGACAATAGATAGCCTTCATGAGTGAACAAAACTAGCCCCCTGATGCTTAGGACTTTACATCATATACTGGTGCTAGATATTGTTGTAACAGGGAATATTAATAGAAATAACAAAACTAAATGATAGAATGGACAACTGAATGATATTTATAGATGGACAATAATAAGACAATTACAAGGCATTTCCTGGGTGATATTAAGATCCTTTTCATGCTAAATATCACCTAGACATGCACTTTCTCTGCCTTGAAACTGAGGTATAGCTTCTATTATAGCTCGATCTTCCTGTCTTGTCTTCTCTTTCCCCTCTCTTGTATCATGTTCAACTTCCAAATATCTACCTTGGTCTCTCTCCTGTTGGCCAATATTGCAATATATTAATTTAAAGTTCAGATGTAAGACAGTCTATTGGATAGTCGTCTAGTGGTTAAGACAGGGTGTCAACATGCAAATAACCCAGGTTCAAACCCCTACCCAATTTGAGGTGGAACTGCAATAATTTGGAGTTAGTGTTCATAGCTTGCTACATATCAAGGTATGACTTGTAGTATCATACCCAGTTTCACAAATCACAGTACCATTATGAAGTAAGATAAGTGGAATATATTTAAAAGAAAAAAAATGATTAATTACACCTTTGTTTTTTAAAAATGGGTTCGTTATGTTCTGTACTATCACCTACACAGTTGACATATCTTTTTGATCATCCTTTTGTATAGGTTAAAATCATTAGAAAATTATTTTCCACTATCGACCCAATAAAGCAGACAATCTTTGTGCAAACTTCATCTAATTTTACACAGAATTTAAGCAATCAGAGTGCACATTAGATTAAAGTGAATATTTAGTCATAGAATCTAAGGAACCGAGCCTGTGCGAATGCCATAATATGCTTCAATATCTAGTTTCATAACCAACGTGTGTAGAGCCTATAATTTGTTTCCTACATTGGAAAGCAAAACTAGGGAAAAAGGGATTTGCTCTCAAGCACAAAACATAAGCATCAACCATCCAATTAACAAGTCAAAAATGGGGCAAAGAGAAAATGAAGATATGAACCACATCGGATCAGTCAAAAAGTTGTAAATCCTAAACAAGACAATGACTGATGGCAACTACTGACCTTGAACAAAAGCATGGAAGTGAAGCATATCAAGGCAGATTTTCAACAGGTGGTCTCCAAGTGCAGATAAAATTTCCAGTTCCAAACCCAATAAGCTTCTGAAATTTTAAAGTGATAGAGTTGGTTTTTACACATAATTGGCTTCTGATGCAGACTGTGTTAGTAACTGCATTTTTTGTTTTAGTAGAGATCAAATTTCCAGTAGCCACGTAAATGGTCCGCAAAATGTTGCCTCATAGTGTCAACGTTGGAATATATGAGTTTTTCATTGGTCCACAGTGCATTCAAAGATATGTTAGTGACACTTTTCATTATTTTGTAATCATGTGCATGTGAACCAAGAGGAAAACAGAGGGAAGTTGGTATGGGCCAACAATGTACATGGTGCTTTTTTATTAATCTTCTAAAGACATGATTGCAATTCAAAAAAGTACGATGAAAATGAACAATTTGAAATATTGAACATGAAGTGCAACAAAATGAACAGGGAGCAGCCATGATGAAACACTACTTTATAAGTGGCACAAGAAGAAACAAGTTCTCAAGATGTGCTTATTTCTCAGCAACATAATGCAAAAAGGAAAGCTTTTTATACATCTCTGCAAGGCTGCATTGGGTAAATTGAGGATTTGATTTTCTTTGCCAAATACTACCAAATTAGAGGCCTTTTAAGCATTTAATTTCCAGTTCCAAACCCAATAAGCTTCTGAAATTTTAAAGCAGTAGAGTTGGTTTTTACACAATTGGTTTCTGAATCAGGTGGTGTTAATAACTACCTTTTTGTTCTAGTAGAGATAAAATTGCCAGTAGCCACAGAAAAATGCTCTGCAAAATGTTGTCTCATAGTGTCAACGTTGGGATATATAGAGTATTTCAGTGGTCCCAAGTGCCGTATGTTAGTGACAATTTTGTTTTTTTGGTAATCATGTGCATGTGAACAGAAGGAAAAACAGAGGGAAGTTGATTTGGCTCAATAATGTACATGGTGCCTTTTTTATTAATCTTCCAAAGACAAGATTGCAATTCAAAAAGGCATGATGAAAATGAACAATTGAAAAATTGGATACGAAGTGCAACAAAATGAAGAGGGAGCAGCCACAATGAAATACTGCTTTATAAGTGGCACAAGAAGAAACAAGTTCTCAAGATATGCTTATTTCTCAGCAACAAAATGGAAGAAGGGAACTTTTCATACATGTCTGCAAGTCTGCGTTGCGTAGATTGCGAATTCTATTTTCTCCATCAAATACTACCAAACTACAGAACTTTTAAACATTTAAGTGTGTAGCCTGCTCTTTAACTTTACAGGATAACTAAGTGGGAAAGGGAATGAACAGTTGAGCAAAGGAGTTGTAAGAGTAGAACCTGATCTGTTCTCAGTGCTACTTGATATGCTGCATCCTGCTCCTCTCTTAGCCACTGGTTTGATAACCTTTTCTCTTCTTCTTCCAGCCTTGCATTTATCAAAGCTGAGCCCTGTTCCTCTACTGCTTTCTGTAAGATCTCAACCAGTTCTTGTGGAGATACTGGGCCCTCAATCTAGTCCAAAGAAGAAAGAATGCCTTAGAGAAGGAAACACAGACGGCATGATGACTAATAATGGTAGTGACAACGTTCTTCAAATTGCCTATGCAACGGAGTTGAACTGGACTGTAAAACATCACGGAAGCAGAAAAATATTTGCAGATGTTCTTCAAATTGCCTTGGTGAGTGAATCATGTAAGCAGAAAAATATTTAGTATTTACAGAGGTGTAATGCTTATAGAATAGGTGTACAGGTAAAGGTCATGCATGCCTTTCAAATAAGAGGAAATACAAGGTTTTGATGTATACAGGGACTAGACATGCTGTAAGGGGAGTTAGAGAGATTACATCCAATAAAGGAAAAGCACTTAGTCTTATTCATAGTATATTCAAGTGATCAAATGAAGACATGTTTTAACCAGGGATGACAGTAACAATAACAGAGATTTAGTAAACACATCAATAGATAAATAGAAAATACATGCAATATATGGATCTCCAATGTGGACATTATATGGGTATAGAGATTAGCAACCTTTTTCATACATTACTCAAGTTTCTATACATGTTATAGTTTATCTTCCATGTATATTTAATTCCTCCTCCACAATAGTGCAATTCAACTAATCAAATTGTTCTACTTCATCGACAAAAGTATACATATGAGCACAGCATAGTTCCTCGTTCTCTTGTTCTATTATAAAGCACTCGCTGGTTTCTTTTGCACCTTTTCTACCTTCTGTTAAAGCTCGCTTTATCATCATGCAAAGAGTGAGGGTGATCCAATCAGATCAAGGGTATCACCTTTTTGAACTTGGTACATATATATCATTATATGTAAATGCGTCATATTTGCCTATAAGTACAAACCCTAATCTTCAATTCACGAATATAATATTCTAGGATCTCTAGTAGTAGAAAGAATTGTTGACGTTTGTATCTCAGGCAAGTACTTTGCACAGGCCTATATGTCTAGGTGTGCAAAAGTCGCCCACAATCTCTTTAGGTACTTGATCTAGTGTGAGCAAGTTGCTAATGTAACTTAGCCTAAGTTTTTAACTAAGGGAAAAAACAAATATTATTATGTTGGTTTATCGAGCTAAAGAAACTTTGGAAAAGTAAAGTAAATAACTTTAGTGAATATGTTTTAATCTCAACCGTTGATCTCAAGTGACACGAGATTTAATCTTAGTCTCAATCACTTTGGAGATTAGGGTTGGGGATTCCGCTCAATGTCAAGTTATAAAAGCAAGGCTAGGGAGATGGGAAAGACACACTACGACATCACAAGATCGAGAGAGTCCTCTCAATGTGTGTTGGGTCCGAGGAAGGGCTTCAAGGAAATTTGGATCAGCCAAGGGTTGATTAGTTGGACCATATCCATGGTTCTAAGTTATTCCTTAGTTGCGCCATTATCCCAAGACGGGAACCCAAGTTTGGATTATTAATGGAAAACTTTGATTGCGCAAAATTTGTGTCGTTTTTAGGAGATTGGTTATTTTATTTTTTCTTCCGATGAATGTTAAGAACCTAGTTGTGTAAGTTATTCATTAGCTCTGTCATATACTATGTCAATAATTTACCAGGTGCCAAGTTTAATGAAATCTAACATGGTACCAGAGCCCAATCTCTAAAAACTGATCTCAGAATTACATGAAGCCAGGTTTATAAAGGATCATTTGAACCAGGTTCAACTGCGATGATACAAAGGCAATTTTTTTTTTTATGGCTAAAGAAATCGATTGTACAACACTGAGTTTGAATTTTCTTTTTTAGGCCGCACAAGTTCATAGCGTAGGGGTTGATTTTTCAAGATAAAAATAAAAAATAAATAAAATAAAAAAGAATGGGAGGGCTGACTAGGTGGCCGACAGGTCTGACGGCCTACCCAACCGTCACACCAGTTGTAGGCAGTGAAGTGTTCGAGCCGCTACCGAGGAGGCAACTGTAACAAAAAGAGAGGTGGCCGACAGGTAGGCTCGTGATGCATAGAAATTCAGTTGGGGTTTGCAACGATGGGGGAGAAATAGTTGGTCGATAGCTGCCAGCCAATACAGGGCTTGATGAAACAGGAAAAACTCAACGACTAAGAACTAGCAACATGAAGACTGGCCAACAACGTGAGCTAGCAGGAGTGGGCATATCCCTATCAAACACAACGACTGTGGATGTGGAAAACAACAATTGTGCAGCAGGCCTGCCAACTAGCATTGGCAAATGCAAGGTTACGAAGGAGAGCCTTCGGCTAAGAGCACCTTTGACAACCACAAAGGGGCTGATAGGGTTGTTGTCGACCAGCCATAAGCAACAACAAAAAGAACAAGCGCGGGGGCCACTGGAGCAGGGTGGTCGTGTGGAACTGAGGTCGAGAGGAGGTCAAAACTGGAGGTTGCAGAGGTTTGAGGATAACGATGGATAGAGACAATGGTTATTGATGAGATTGGTTGTTGAGACAATGAGCCGCAGGGATCCAGGCTGAATCGATGTGGATTAAGTCGCCAGAGTGACAAGAAGTTGAGTTTTAGATTTGGGTGCCTACAAGACTAGGAAGAATATTCTTCAAAATGTCTTCGACAAGATTTGGTTAAAAATGAATGTAGTGGGTCTTCGGTACGAAGATAGGTTGGGCAAAGTGTCAAAATTCCTACCTTGGAAGGCTAGGGTCACTTTGGTACTCAATGAAAATGATCTCTAGGGGAGATTGTTGAGACTAAGATCTTGGAGCCCCCAAATCCTCGATAAAAGGCCCTCGTAGCAAAGAAGGAGATAAAGGCACAGAAGGTACTTATGGATGCCATGAAGGATCATCTCACTTAATCGAGAAGACAACCAAGGAGATGTTTGAAGCGTTGGTAGGATTATATCAAAGCAAGAGAATAAACAAGAAGATGATATTGAAAGATATGCTCTAGACTATGTAGATGACCAGATCTAACTCAATGATGAGTTATCTTATGAAGATTGTGCATATTTGTGATAAGCTTGTAGAAATGGGAGAAAAGGTAGAAGACCTAAAACTAGTAAATGTGGCCTTGAATAGATTCTCAGAGGCATGGGATTCGTTCATTAGAGGGGTCTATGCTCAAGATAAATTATCAACATTAGGTAGGCTCAGGGATGACTACATATAAGAGGAAATCAGGTTATAGTCAAAGGGAAAAATTAGCACGCAAAGAGATGATAAGAACGTTGCTTTTATTGCAAAAGGAAAAGCAAAGAGCTTGAGTGAGACTGGGGAGTCAGCCTCATAGTCGAAGAAGAAGGACTTGAATAAGGTCAAGTGCTTCTCTTGTGCAAAAGTACTTGTCGGAGCTACGAACATCAACACTATCTCTTAGCGAGGGAGGCACTTTTGCCACTTGGAACTAGCCTTGATCCTAAACTTGCATTTGTTGCCATGGTTGCTCCCTCTAAACTAGAACATTGCCCTACCATCATCCTCGAAGACCTACTGCTTGTGAATATGTTCCTAGAAGCCTCCTGCTCCTGAACATCTTGTAAGGTCATCTCATACCAAGAGACCTTCTTGATAGATTTAGAGGAATCTGTCAATTTCTCCTCCCGTCCTGAACCTGAAGGCTAACTCCCACTGAGTTGCACAACCTTCAGAGCTACCTGCTCCCTATTTTGTCACTGCTCTACTTCCTGTAGTTCCTCAAATAGGCTGGTCCTTTAGCCTATACAAGTTGCTCTCGCTAACTCCAATAACATGGCAAAGAATTAAAATTAAAATTTCAATCTTTAAAATTGTTTATAGAACACTAAATGTGATTTTTCCAAGCATCAATCGTTTACCAAGAAAACTTCGAACTAGAATACAATGAAAATTACTAAAGATTGTTGTTTAAATATGAGATATTTTCATAGAGATATTTAAGCAAACATTTGCATGCAAATTGTTTCTTCAATGGCTATATGTCAACCCCCTTTGGAATACTTTCAATAATCATGTCATGAACAATCATATGCTATGTTTTTTCTTTTTATCCCTCATACAAAGTTTGTGTTCTAGGGTATTTAGCCTCAATTGGCAGCAGCAAAGCAAGGGATAAATGTTACAAGTAGTGCCCAATGAATAAGGTTGTGAAGAATGGAATGTTGGTTTTGTTGGGTATGCGTCATATTCTTTGTATGACTAGTTGGAGGCATGGTTACATTGTGCCCAATGCAACAGGGGGTCGCAGGGGGGGCAGACCCACCCATGGTTTTGTGCATGGTTTTTTCCATGATGGTTTTGCCCATGGTATTTTGTACATTCGGTCATGGGAACTACGATTATGTTCTAATATAAGGTTAATGGATTGGGGGTTTTATGAATGTTTCATCATGTATATTATACATTGTAACATTGAAAGGAATGTAATGCAAAATCAATTTGGTTTTCTCAGTTTTGGGTTACAGGAGAAAAATATCTGTGTATATTTTTTGTTTTCGCCACTGTATATTTTCTATTTTTTTAAGAATTTGTTTGTAAGTATTTTTGTTTAGGGTTAAAACCTTCAGGTTCGAAACAAAAAAGAGCAACAGATTTTTAAAGTATGTTTGGATGAGTCTTGGCTTTGCTGCTTAAGAAAAGTCTTAAGATTGAGAAAAATGGGTGGCTGAAAGAAATCTATACCAATGCCTTGAAGTCCATTGGGTATATGGAGTCCATGGTCCAAAGAGAGGAAATCACCTTATTTAAAAGGAAAGGGTGCACCAGGTAGAATATCCAGACTGAATGCCAACCTACATTCGACTTTCCAAATGACCAAATAATTTCACCAATACATTTTTCAAATGTAGACAAAAATGGATGTATCGCAGCTGAAATATACCATGAAATACTTCATAGTGTTTTTAACAAAAATTGAGGAAAATGATAAATCTAAAGCTAAGATTGCAAATGATAAATTTCCATGAAGATAAAAGAATAGTACCTGTAGGAATTTACAGGGTAAGTTCCTCGGACAGAACACCAAAGGACACCACTCAAAATAGATCACAGATCAATACACCAATATTGTTGACGTGGTTAAAACCCTCAAAGAGGGAAACAGTCCACGGCCTGAGCCAATGCGGCCATTTCATGCAATTTATTAATAAAAGAATAAAATTTACATAAGCTTCTCTCATGAACGGTTACCCTACAAATGACCCTCCATGCTCTTTAAATAGAGATCATGGACCAATCGGGTGTTAAGCCATGGATCAAGTGTTGCTAATACCGATGAGAGAATGAACCGTCGGATCACTTCATGTCTAGAACATATCGTGACCGTCAGATTGTAAGTTACAAAAGTACATAGTAAAGAAACACACTTTACCTAACTCTACACTAGACCAAGTTATACTTAACTATTTCCTATGTGTTGGAATATCCTAACAGTACCATGAGAAATCAGCTACAATATATTTGGTGAAGAAATCCCCGAGTGACTTGACCAAGAAATAGGGCATTCACCATCCTCTATGGCACACCAACTAGCCACAAGCAATTTTCTTAGAAACAATGGTAGGGCGAACTGAATAAAAAAGCCCAACTTTAACCCTCCAACAATCAATTTATAACAACTATATTCATGGAAAAAGGGGCCTAGCTTTTTCTAGAGGTTGGGCTCACTAGAAAGTATGGCTTCTAGAGCTAAAGATATTACATTAAACACATTCTTTATGGGGCCTAAAAATAACTACACCTGTTCTTCTTGGGTGAAAAAAATAAAATAAAATAAATTATGTTGGTAGGCCCCAATGAGATGGGTGCCCCTTCTTAACTTAAGTAGACAACATTACATTGGAATGCTCCTTGTTGGGCCCTTGCATCCTCCTTGGCTATTATGGCTAAAAATTCAATTTATAATAAGCATGATATAACCTTTGGTGGGCCCCGATAAGATGGGTGCCCCTTGTAAGCTCAGTTGGACAACATTCAATTGAAATACTCCTTGTGGGGCCTTTGCACACTTCTTGGCTATTATGGTTAAAATTTTTTTTATAATATGCATGATATAAGCTTTAGGAGGGGTTTCTTTGAATTCGTGAACTAATCACACAAATATGATGTTGTAGGCCTATTACCCACCACTTGTGGGTAGTGTATATAGGAGAAACTTTTTCTCCTAGATGGTCCTCAACAGACAACTAGCAGCCCCTTGCAACCACCATATAGCTCGATGTGCCATTGTCTCTACCACTAGAGCTAGCCATGTGGTCCCTCAACCGCTTGCCATGACTGTATGTTTGAAGGTGGGCCTCCCGACCCCAAAGGTATGGCTTTTCATTAGTATAGTTGAGTAATTTTCCTTACTTTTCATGGGCACTTTTGGGCATGGATTGGTGGGGGGATTTGGAGGAAAGAGTGGGATAGGTCTGTATTCTTGTCTCCACTGCTTGATTTCGTGGTTAACCTTGTATCCTAGTCCTGTGGGATATCCTTTACTAGCCATTAGCTTTAGGGTTGGCACTACATGGGAAATTTTGATTTTGGTTGTGCGATGCCGCTTCTCGATACCATCTACATCACTCCCCTTCCACTCATTTTAGCCCTGTTTATCTTTTTCCCATCCGAGTCCACATAGGGTTAGCC
>APFE031592278.1:0-11968 GCA_000404065.3 Pinus taeda | reverse complement strand
CCCTGTACGGGGTTCGGGGCAGCGCCCCGAAAAATTTTTTTTTGGACCCTATATTAGGTTGGGCGAACCTACCTATGGTTTTTCGGTCCATAGTTTTGGATGCGATGGTTTTCGGTCCATGGTTTTGGATGCTTCGGCATGTATAAATATGTATTTTAACATTGAAAGGAATATAATGAAAAATCAAGCTGGTAGTCTCGGTTTTGAGATCAGTGGGAAATCTCTGTGTATATGTGTTTTATGTGTTATGCTCTCGCATTTTTATTTTCTTGTGATTTAGAATTCGTATGCAGGTAATTTCTATACGGGGTTAAAACCTACATCCGCAATAATATATTTGACAAATAAAACATTAACTAGTGGTAGAGTGACTAAGTGGTTATTATTGTTGCACGAATTTAATATTACCATTATTGATAGTCTGGGAAAATCTAATGTAGTAGCAGATTAACTTTCAAGATTAAATAATCCCGGTGAAGCAATTCCTGTTGATGATGATTTTCCTAATGAACATCTTTTTGTTGTGTTGATAAAATCCCTATGGTTTTCTGACATAGCTAACTATTTATTCACTGGAAAAACACGACCCCACTTATCCGCTCGTGAAAGGCGGAATATCATACAGAAAAGCGCTGCATATTCCTAGATTCAAGGAGACCTCTTTTACATTGGACCATGTCTTATTATCCATAGATGTGTAAGAGAGGAAGAAGTGTTTGATATCTTAAAATCTTCCCATGATGAACCTTGCGGGGGTCACTTTGCTGATAAGCGGACTGCATACAAAGTGTTATGAGCTGGCTATTTTTTTCCCTCCTTGTTTAAGAATGCCAAAAGGTATGTCAAGCGATGTGACAACTGTCAGCGAATTGGCCAATCTAATCAAACCAATGAAATGCCTTTATGTCCTCAGGTTATGATTGAGCCTTTTGAGAAATGGGCCATTGATTTGGTAGGACCAATAAATCCAACATCATTAAATAAAAAGCATATTTTGGTTTGTACCGATTTCGTTACAAAATGGGTAGAAGCTAAAGCTATTTCTTTTGCTACTGAAAAAGTTGTTGATTTTATTTTTACTGAAATCTTTACTATATTTGGTGTACCTAGAGAAATTGTTTGTGACAATGGACCACAGTTTATTTCTAATCTGGTATAGGGTGTGATGGAGCAATACAAAATTCGGCACAAGAAATCTACACCATATCACCTACAAGAAAATGGTCAAGTGGAGTCCACAAACAAGGTGATTGAGTCCATCCTCACAAAGACAGTAAATATTCACAGAAAGGATTGGGTTGACAAATTACTGGAAGCCTTGTGGGCATACCGAACCACTTGAAGGAACAACATAGGACACACAACATATGAGCTGGTGTACGAGAAACAAGTTACCTTGCCGATAGAATTCTAGATCAAGACTTTCAGGACTGCTGTCCAATTGGGGTTGGATCTCTCTGAAGCACAATAGCAGCGTATTCTACAATTGAATGAGTTAGATGAATTTCGAAGGGATGATGTCTAGCAGAACATCTTGGTTCAACAACAATGCAAGAAGTGGCATGACAAGTCTATCCGAAAGAAGCAATTCCAACTAGGTGATTGGGTACTCCTTTACAATTCTAGATTCAAATATTTTAAAGGGAAATTCCATACACACCGGAAGGGACCGTATGAGGTGGTCAAAGTGTTTGAGAATGGAGCGATAGAAATTAAAACTATTGATGGAGGAAATTCCATGTTCTTGGTAAATGGGCATAGATTGAAGGTGTATTTTCAGCCCCTTACCAAAGGATATTTTATGCAGCAAGTCCAACAACAATCTGAAAAGGAGTTGGTAGGTGGCAACACCAACCTGTTGAAGATTTTATTCTTTCTTTCTTTTACTCATAGAATAAAAAAAAATCAATTGACTGACATGATTGTAGAAGGATCAACCTGAAAACTAGCATGTTGGAAAGAAGATTGAAATTTCAATAAAAAGGGAATGTTGATTTTTTAGATATGATGGTTGTCACCAAGAAGAAGCAGGTTCAAGGAACCAACCCTTTGTCTTCTGGCACTAGTGCAAGTAGATCTTGAAGATAAAATTCAGCCTTTCTTCTATTTTACCGTTTCATAATGCCCACTATTTTTCTTTGCTAAATCCCATAATGAATCACCCTCCTTTTTCTTCTAAGAAAATTATCCCTATCTGATTTTGTAAAGTCCCTCTTTTCCCCCTCGAATTTTTCCACATCCCATTCTCATTTATCCTCTTTGGTAGTATTATTCTTGGAATCCCTGTTACGACATTCCTTCCCATTCTGAAAATTACCACTTCCCACTTCTTTGTTTCCTCATGGATCAATTGCAGGATCTAATACAGTCAAATCAAAAGGCATGCTCATGAAACACCAAATAATGGCGAATAAAACTTCTCTTGTATATTCAGGATTTTTTTTTTTAAGTCTAGCCAAAGAACTGAGTTCTATCAGAATTTTTTTATTATCCCCTCTTTCTTCAATCCTATGTAAATCCCTGGTGCAGGAACACACATGATCGGCGTAGGCAGGTTCAGTGCAATCACGTCACAGTGCAAGTAGGATCAGTGCAAGTAGGTTCAGTCCAAGCACGATTAGTGCAGGCACATGCTCGATTGTGAAAACATAGTGCAAAGAATTGTTTAAACGCAGTACAGGAGCACTTGATTCAGTACGTTTATTGAGAAATTTACTTTTTTATTCCTGCAGGTGAAAAACTACCATAGTGATAGATCATATCATTGTATTATTTAAATTTTGGTTAAAACTTTGTTTTATCATTTACTAATTTAGGGAGAAATCATTTAAAGTGTAAGATATTTTAGTTTCTAAGGTCTAATCTTTTTAATGAGTACCGAAGTACACCATATGTGAATTATGAGGCAAATAGGGATAGTACAGATCCATCTGAAATCCCACACTTACCTCTGTTGCAAAAATTCTCTATCACTTGCTCATGATAGCCTTACCTCACAATCCTATCCCCCACGACCATTACACCACCACCGCAAAAATTTTAGGCTCCATTTATCATTGCCTACCCGTAGCAGATTGATACGTATGTGCATCCATCCCAAAGGGGATATTTTAATGATTGAACGTGATTGGATGGAAGCGATCAACAAGATGGTGAAACGAACGGATCTCCATCATAAAATTCTCGGCAGCTCCCTTGCACTTCGCAGTGTGAAATCTTGCTAAGGCTATGACAGAGAATTGAGGTGGATTCAACACAAAGATGGTTTCCATGAGACATGAACCATAATCTGTGAAGGAGATAGAACAAAAGGCCGAGTATCGAGGTAGTCTTTCACTATTAATCTAGATTTCTCCCATTTTTGCAGAAATTCAACGAGTTCGATAAGGTCGTTGCTATGAAATTTGCAAAGACATTCGAGGAGGGCTGAGCTAAAGTAGGCTCACTACAATTTGAGGTCACAAAAGAATCTATAGCGCGAGCTATAGGCTTGTGATCTCCTCTATCTGCGCTGAGAAGATGGTACTCCCACATTCTCTCTTGCATCCTCCAAAATTTTGTCAACTTCGCTTCTGTGCTTTCGTCCATCTCTGGAAGACTCTGCTTGACTGGATGTCTCCACTCCCGAAACCTCTACATGTGGCTGCACCACATCAATTTGAGGCTCCTCCTCCTTAGGGACCAACAATTCCTCCATAGCCTGTAGTTGGAGCTCCCTCTCAAGGGAAACTCGCATGGCCTTCTTCTCATCAAACTTGAGATCTCTCTAAACCACTATCCTCTGACAAGTAGGCAAGTACACCCGATAGTTGTGAGGTGTATTAGTGTACCCCACAAATATCCCCAACTCTACTATCAGCTCAAGCTTCTTCCGTGCATCCTTTGTCACATGGAAATATACCGATGAGCCAAAGATCCTGAAGTGACCCACATCTGGTCTCTTACAGGAGAAAGCTTCCTCTAGTGCCTTCATCCCAAGTATTTGATGCAGGCTTCTATTATGAAAATAGACCACTGTGTTGCATGCCTTAGCCCACAAGTGAAGTGGTAGGCCTTGGTCATGTAGCATTTCCTGAGCTTCCCCTACAATAGTTTTGTTCTTCCTCTCGGCCACCCCATTCTGTTCTGGGTTATGAGGTGTCGTCAACTCTCGTTTAATTCCTTCCACTACATAGAAGTCTTTAAACTCTTGAGAGACATATTCTCCACCGTTGTTGCTTTTGAAGGCCTTGATCTTCTTCCCTGTCTCTTTCTCGACCAAAGCTTTGAACTCACAAAACTTTGTGAAAGTTTGGTCCTTCTTCTACATGAAATAAATCCAACATTTGTGAGAATAATCATCAATGAAAATCACATAATACCTTTTATTCACTGTGGATGCCATCAAGAATGGTCCACGCAAATCAATATGAGCTCGCTCTAAGATAGCCTCGGCTTGACTGTCTCGATCATGAAAGGAAGACTTGGTGTACTTTCCCAAGGTACAACCTTTTCATGTGTCAACTTTCTTAAGTTTACCTTTGGGAAGTCATGTAGATATCTATTGCATTATCTTTAAATCCCCATGATGCAAATGGCCCAACCACCTGTGCCACAACTCGCCAATGTCTTGGCTTTGCACCAATTCTGCTTTCGTACTCAATGCTACACAATCATCTACCTCTAGTTTATTTAGATTCTTCACCCGAATCCTTATCCTCTTGGTCTGACCCATTACTATGTGCCTTAGGAATGCCTTTCCTTTATTGAAGACAACATCGTAGCCTTTGTCCTCCAACATCGCAACCAATACCAAATTCTTCTTCAGTCCAGGCACATACATCACATCTGTCAAGGTGAGAGGAACTCCATGCTCCCTTTGAAAAGCAAGCGTGCCCACTCCTGAAAAACTATACCTTCCGTTGTCACCCATCTTTATGCGCATCTTGAGGTCTTTCTCCTCCAAGGCCCTGAATAAATTTTTATCACCAGTCATGTGGAATGAGGCTCCACTATCAAGATACCAGACACAACCCATCATCTATGACACCATGCATGTGATGAGTGTAAAGTCCATTTCGAACTGAGAGGATAATGCCTCACCTTCTAATCCTTCTGAGGATCCCTTCTTGGAATTCTTCGATGGGCAATTAGTTGCATAATGTCCCATCTTGTGATAATTAAAGCATCTTACTTTAGACATGTCACCCTTGTTCGCTCCATGAGAAGAATTCGATTTGAAATGGGAAGCCTTACCCTTCCCTTTCCTTGCCTTACTTGCTAAGGCCAGATCTTCTTCATCATCATTCTTGGCCGAAGAACCATCTTGTGTGCTCCTCTTGATCTCCTCTTGCATAAGATCTGACCACAGTCGTTCCCAATCCAACAGTTTCTCCCTTCCATTCAAAGAGTCCTGGTAGCTATTCCAACTCTTTGGAAGGTCAAGGAGAGCGAGGCTCACCATATCATCATCGACAGTAGTTATTCCCACACTGCCAAGATCATTTCTGTAAGTGGTGAGATTGTTCAGATATGTGGAAATAGTATCGCCCTTCTCCATCTTGATTCTTTGAAGCTTATCCTTGAGCGCCAATTTCCTCTGATTGCTACTATTTTTGTAGAGGTCCTTCAATGTCTTCCACATTGAAAATGGAGTATCCTTCCCATGGAGACTTGAGACAATATGGTCTCGAACTCCCTCAAGGATGATCCATCTCACCTTTGCCACACACTTCTTCCACTCAGCCAACTCTTGTGCATTAGTTGAAGCTAGATTTGGGATTTCTTGATCAATGAATTCCTTTAATCCATTGTCTTCTAATACAGCCTCCATTTTATCTTTCCATGCTATGTAATTTGAGCTACCTTCCAAGGCATACTCGAGTCTCAAGCCATAGAACGTGATTGGCCAACCTTGAAGTATGATATGAATTCGATTTTCACCTACAAACCAGAACTTCAAACATCGAATTCTCTTCTCAGTATACTGCTCACAACTCTGATACCATGTATAAAATTTATACAAATCTAGCTCCGATATGATGTAGAGATTTCTACATATCTAGCTTTGATACCATGTACAAAATTTGTGTAGGTCAAACTGATAATGCAATATAAATCAAAGCAGAATACTATAACCTACTTCTACTATCAATTTGCGGAAGCTTAAAGATCAAGCTGAACAATATAACCAGAAGAAGAAGAATCAATGGCACAATACACATGAAAATACTTTTGGGGAATGCCTCAGCTAAAAACCCCAACACTATTATATTATCATACATGGTGGAAATACATAGGAATTATACAAAGCCTTAGCTCTCACAACTAGCCAGCTCTTAGTCCAATCCTCACAGATGCTCACAAGAAATCTTGGCTTCTATCCAGCCTTCATCTTTGCCCTCCAAGCTCCTATTTCCTTGCGTTGTCCCTTATGGATGATTAGCCTCTTAGCAAGTGGAAAACCATATAACAAAATTGTGGAATCCTCAAGGAAATGCAACTGATAGTACAGTGTCTTTGAACATTAATCTCAATTGGATCTTTCTCAAAATAGACATGCATGAGTTTCTGATGAGGGAATCTTCAGTTAACTGGAGTAGAACTAGTTGAGTGCATTAATGCATCAACTGATTGTTAACTCACTATTAGTTCCTCAAACAATTTGGAAATAATTTAACTGGACTTAACTCAGTAAAATAAGTTAACTAATTACAACTCAAATATAACTCAATCTTATCTCCTTAATTTAAGGGATTATTCTTGCATGACTTCAGAAAGACTTCTAACTTGAATTTCTCCAACTAATTAATTTAAAATAAATTAATTAATTATTTCCAAGTAGCTGTTAAGACTAAATTTGATTTTAATTCACAACTTAATTCAAGGAAAAATTAAATTGGAATATTCTTTGTTCCCATATTTCAACATTAAGGGAGAGTCTCTTGTAACTAGATGGAAGTCACTGCGGAGAAGCAGGAAAATTATCCAACACTTTTTGGGCTTCATCCAGATAGGGACAAAGGTGATTTGGGTGATTCCATTCACATAACCTATAGGGAAACTTAACTTTACCCTTCTTTCCATGAATTTACTACCACTAGTTGATGGTGTGTCACCAGCATGATCTCCATAAGTTGATGACACATGATGATGTGAACGAGAAGACCATTCTTCTAAGATCTAAGGAATACCTGACCAATCACGAAGAAGATGGTCTCCCGTACAAAGTTTGCAAGGATATCGAAGTTTGTGAAGCTTATTAGATGGTTTCTCATAAAAAGTTGTATTCGAAGAAATAGTTGCTTGGTTGCCCCCTTGCTGAATTTTCTTCTTCTTCTTATCCACCTGGTTACTAGTGTCAATAATTTTACTAGGCGAAGAGGAAGAAGGGGAGGAAGAAACAAACGATGAAGAAGGTAAAGGGTCAACTTTAGGATCAATTGGAGGTTGATTTTGTCCAGCTGTAGGAATATTCAGTTGCAGGGCCAAGGAGGTTGAGAACAACCATACTAGTAAGGCAATGGTAAGTCCCGGAAGGGACAATGTAGCCATATAAGGAGCACTAATATTTTTGAAAGGAGGAAAAGGTCTAGGATTCCCATCAAAAGGAATTTCTTGATCGGTGGACTTCGGAGTTGTTTCCATATGTCTCATCCTAATATCAAATAAGGAGTGATGTGGAGGATGTTATCCACAGTCAATTAATTTTATTTTAATCAAAATAACATAACAAAACAAAAGAGGGATAATCTAGGAAAAAGGATTACCAAGTAACTGTGAACTACAATATACTGCCTTAGTGGAGCTAAGGACTTAACATAGTGCAGGTAATCTCCCTAAATGCTATTTTCAGTGTATCACAGTATACAAGGTGGCCGGCTCGGTTACCTATGGATGGATAGCAACCTAATGTAGTCCTCCCATATATATCCAAAAGTATGTGGAGGCCCAATCTGTGTTAGCACTGTCTAATATGAAACCGCAAAGTGAGAGCATTCCTTTATAATTTTTGTACTATAACGCCGCCCAGTATACCCGAAAGTATGTGGACGAGATATGATATACTTACGTATGTGGAATGAGGTATCGCACTCAGAATGTATCACAGACCATTAGTGACAGCTGCTATGTTTCACGATGTCGGAACACGTCTCTAGCCTAGACCTCTAAATGTTATGTGTTAAGTTACAATGCTCCATTAGGTTAATTGAGATAAATTTTAGTTGATCTTGTTTAAAAGTTTGCCTTTCAAGTTCACTGCGTGATGTTTCTAAAACTCCTAGAATGCAACTAAAATGAAAAGAATTCTTTTCATTTGATTTAAATAATGAAAACCATAACTAAAATGGATAGAGCAATCATAATATTTAAACAAAGATCATAGCGCACATCTAATGCAACTTTCCCTATACCATTCCTACAAGCACACACAAAATTCTAAATTTATTATGCATGTTTTTCTTTTCATCCCTTTAATGTTTAGGTGAACATAAGGAAAATAAATGCACAAACGAGCAATCAATGCTTTTCGCAAGAAATGAATACTTTACAACAATTTCTTTTTCAAAGAGATGAAGATTTATTTATTTATTTTTATTTTTTTTTCAGAAAAGACTAATCGATGTAAGATAACTTTGACAATGAATTGATAATGATAAAGAAATATATGAAGAAATGCTAAACAATCAAGGCCAAAGTAGGGCTAAGAGAATAAATGAAAATTGATTTTAGAGCCATAGAAAACATTAATATTTCAGCAAATGACATTAGAAGAAAATTTGGAAAAAATGAAGCAAAATATGGGTTTTTAGATTAACAGGGATCAACGCAGCTCTGAGTGGGAAACAGTGCATTACAGAGAACTATCTCTAAGCTAAGGATTCTTTGCAGCACACTCTGTCAAGACCAACACTACGCTAGTGCTAGAGAGCCCAATCAGGAGACATTTAAGCACACTTTTTGACCAAAAAACACTTCAAGATGACTAAAAAGAGATCAATGAAGTCAAGTAAAGTCTACTGAAATGTAATATGATAAGAGTAAACTACCAGGAACGATGGTTATTCCCCAGTATGGTTGTAAATTTGTTATATGGAATTTATACCTACGGATAAGTACATCTTCCCTAAGTGGGTAGTTACACTTAGAATAACAAAAAGAAAGTGCTTTGACCTTTTCCTACAATAGATAGATGAGATGGAGGAACCTACTTGTGATATTTCACTTCCTTTGATCTCCTTTGAATTGCTCCCGTTGCTCCCACTCGAACTGAATTTACTCAATTGGTGCCTGCCAACATAAACAGAAGACGACAATGATCAAAGCATATGATCTATCTACTATAAACAAATGGAATCAACAACATTGAAACACATATTCATCATAGATATGAACAAGAATATGTGCAAATGAACAAACAACATTATTGATTGTAGAAGGAGGAGTTACACCCAATGTGGTTCGATCCCATGTCACCCATCCAACTTAATCCAAACCCTCATCACAATAATAGCACATCAATCCAACAGCATAACATTACTTGACAATGAACTCAAGCCTCAAACCAATAATATTTCTCTACAATATTCATATTCCAACCCCTAATTGATCTGGATTTAAACAGGAATGCAACAAATTACAGAGATAACCATAAACATTGAGATGCAGCAGAAATAATACTTCACTTCATTAATGTATAATACTGAAATATGCTTACAAATAGAAATGGAAATAAACCAACTAGGGAGATGGTAGCTTATCTCTGAGAAGAGGTGTGGCAGTTACATGCCTCTCAACTACCTTACAATGATTCTCAAGGGCCTTTTTATTATTGAACAATAAGAGAAACCCTAAACAACGAAAACCCTAACCCGAGGAGATGTAACACCAAGAGTTTATGGGCCCTGTTTGGGTGGGTTGGAAAACCAACTTCTCGAGTTCGTGACTTGGTCATATTATATCTATTTGACGTGCATGATAACCCAATAGAAAGATTTATCCGAGGACTATGACGGAAAAGATGATTTTAGACAAAAAATGGCTGGGGTATATTTCCAAAACAGCTCCGGAAGTTGAGGACCCGAAAAACTGCTAAAAATAGTAAACTGTGCTATAATTAAGGAAACTGAAAGACTGAAAGAAACAATGGTGGGAGTCCAAGTGAATTGGCAGGTGGCCACCAATATCCACCTGGATCATTCCTTCCCCCTTAGGAAGAAATGGTCCCCATTGCATTGAGTCCCTCCATGAGATGAGGAAACTTCTGCTAAACTTGGCCCTTGGTGGGTCATCTACCTTGGTGAAGGAGTTGGCCTGCTTTGACAACTCGATACAGTTGGATATTCTGCTGGTGAGTTTCCATTATTTGATCAATTGTAGCTTGTTCCATGCAATCTAGATTTAACTTTGTGGGTGTGAGATGTTCTACAATGTCGGATGTGTCTAGTAATGGTGGAAAGTATGGTTGAAGGTGGTCCACATTGAACACTGGGCGCAGACCAAGGAATGGGGGAATAATGAGCTCAAATACATTATCTCCCACAACCTTGGTAATGGTGTAAGGACCATATCGGAGTGGAGTGAGTTTTCGATAGGCCTTGTGTCATGCGGAATGAGTCGATCTTGCAGACAAGATAGACCTTCCTAGAATCTAATGAAGACCTAATGACAAACAAACCAACCAAACACTATCTTTCTCTAAATGCGCTTTATAAATAATGGTAAACAAATGTGTTTAAGGCCTACCTCATGTCCAACGCAAGTTTGGGGATGCCTTTGCTCCTTTGATCCAAGTAAGTTCCTTTGTCGCAAACCTGCAAAAACAAACAAGGCAAACGATTAAATAGCACCTGAATAACCAGTATTATAAAACATATTTAACATGAAAGTCAAGGAGTCCATGAAACAAATAACATGAGATACTTGTTGAGAAAAAATGAGCTTGATTGTATTAATTCAAAAGAAGAAGAAATTTACAACCTTTGCCTTGACGTTGTACAAGCTCCTCCCAGGGTCCAACAAGAAGTCTCCTCTACTTTGACAAGCTTCACTCACTCCCCAATGAAGCCAAAAAGGTATGTGATCTCTCCTCTTAAGCTCAAATAGGAAGTCTTGATTTCACTGGCATTTACCCTCAAAAGTTCAGCTTCTAACCTCTCCAGCCACTGACCCAATGCCTCAATTTATAGTGCAATGGAGATTAGTTACCAGGTCCTCCTTCAAAGGGATAGAATCCTCCTTCAAAGGGATAGCTCCTCCCAACAAGGGATTAGTTCCTCCTATTATGGGATGCATGAACCACTTGGAGCGAACAATCCACGTAACAAATGATTCTAGAAAACTCTAGAATTAACTCAAGATGAGTTTTTTAAGATAAAAATTGCGCCTTTTGACTTTCACAGGGGTATGCACCCTCCCCTTTACATACAGAGCGTATAAATACGCAGACATCCTGAACAAAAGGTGCGGGCCCGCAGGAAAAAGTGAGAGAAAGTGAGGAACCAGAGTTACATTGCTTTTTTGATGTCTTTCTCTCATTTCTAAAGCTTGTTCTAAAGAGCTGAGGTTTGAGACTTGCTTAGGAAGCTGGTATAGGTGGTGATAGACCCATACCAACTACAAATAATCAAGGTGACGATATTTTTGTGTAACAGATTGCCCCCTAAAGTGCAAAGTCTGTAGTATATGAGGGTTTTTCATTTATCATATAGGAAGAATGAAGTGCTTTATCATTTCGAGGATCATCTTGAGGAGAGCCCGGTTGGAACCTGTAAAAACATTCAATGCAAAATATATATATGAGATCATATCATCGCTGAGGTAGGCATTCCCATACTCAGATAAAAACTGACTAAGAGACTGAAAACTGACTAGAAGACTAACTACTGCTCTGATATAGGAAAGATCTCGTAACACATCATAAGTACAGACACATGTGGACACAGTATGGACACATCCATCTGTTTATGAATAGTCCATAATATAATGA
>APFE031592259.1:0-19514 GCA_000404065.3 Pinus taeda | reverse complement strand
ATATGGGCTTTATTGACTCTTGACTATGACGTGATCCCATGACATAAATAAGGGGGTTAGGGTGGGACCCTAACACTTGGCTTCATGGATACCAAATATCTGGGCTCTGTGAGGTATTGTCTCCGTTCAGGTGTTGGTAATGGCTACCTCTTTGGTGGCTCTGCAGGCACTGTTCTAGTTTCACTTCATGGTTGCCTCGGCTTTGTGAATGCGCTTGTTGTTGTGGTTTTGTTTATGCTTTCGACTCTCTCAGTGATTGCTCCATTGTTTAACTATCAATTTGTTGGGTTTTTTAGGCCATGGTCACTGGGTGATCCAACTTTCAACTCTTGTTCGGAAATTTCAATAAGGTAAGACCTATGTCTATGATTTACAATTCTATTTCATTTTGTTGTTGGAATTAATTGTTTTCGCTCCTTGTGAGCAAGGGTTGCTCTAGCGACTGTGACCTGGTCCACGGCTTCTTTGCCTACACGAGCTCGACTCCTCTGGTGAGTAGATACTCTGCTAACCCTCGGCTCTTATTTTCAATTCATTTAGGGTTTCTTTACCTGGTTTCTGATGGCCTATTTTGTGGTCACTTCAGGTGGATTTCGAGCCTCTCTGGTTGCTGGTCTCTTGTCCTGATACCTGTACACTGTAATGGGTAGGGTCGTGCCACATTACTCCTCTTGTTTACGTGTCTCGACCTTTTTTCTGTTTGTCATCTCCGTTGGGTCTATAATCGAGGGTCTTAGGGCTTCGGCCTCGCTGTCTTCTTGGAACTGTGTAATTATTTCTTCGGTTATGATGACCCTATAACCTATTTCGCTCGTTGGCTGTCTGCAACACAAATAAACTCAATTTAATTATTTATATAGGAAGAAAATAATTTTATGTTGCAATGGACATGGACTCAGATTCTCTCTTGCTTTCAAAATGATTGTCTACTTCTGTTTATTCCGTACTATGATGGATGATTACAATTTTTTATTTTTTTTCCTTTAATAAGTTCACTGTACAGTTACTTAAAACTGTCAGCAGTTACATTTTGGTTATTCATTGATAATTGTTCATCTTTGTCTAAACTCTAAAGTTAACCTAAAACAATAAATTTAAAAAAAAAAACAGTAATGAAAATAAAACAGTGGTCTGGGACAACCTTAAACTTGACATAAAATCCTAAATGTTGTTAACTAAAAATTTAAATGAGACTTAGAAAACTAATTAAAAACTTCTCTAGTCTACTAAGACAAATACTTTAGCCATGATCTCCCTTAGCTGGATGCTCCTACATCAGGCTTCCGGGGTAAATGAAAATTCATGGCTCCGGTCCATGAGCTCCTCGATAGAATACACCGCACGTTGTATCTGACTTGCAGCAAGCCATGAACTGTCCTCAATGGGACGGTTCTTCCACTTGACAAGGTACTGTAGGTACTCTTTTCTTCGAGTCCAACTGGACACCTATGTATTGAGGATTCCTTTGATCTCAAGTGGTTGATTTCAAGGCATTTGTCTCATCCACAAACTACTTCCTTTCTGGGTATCCCGATTTGGTTGTGCCGAACTGTCATCTTCAGGACTGGCAGTATATGGAAACAAATCTTCCATGTTAAAGATAGGTGATATGCCTATACCTGGAGGCAATTGTAGCTCATAGGAATTTGCAGAAAACTTACGCAGAATTTTGAAAAGCCCAATTTTCTTAAATTTTAACTTATTGTATTCGCCCTTAGGGAATCTTTCTCTACGTAGATGCGCTAGGACTTGATCCCCTAGGTCAAATTGTACCTCCCACCATTTCAGATATACCTTCTATTTGTACCTTTAACTGTTGTCCTACAACTTTGACTTCACCTGCTCATGTAGGTCATTTATTGCTCTTGTAAAATCTTCCCCATCAGCATTCCTTTCCAACTATCCTAGATCTCGTAACTCATGCACTTCGCAAGGATGCATACCATACAAGATCTGAAAAGGACTATTTCCCATGCTTCGATTTGGTGAATCGTTGTAAGAAAATTCCACTTGGGCAAGTACACGATCCCACATGCATGAATTTTCCCCAACTAGACTCTGTAGTAGGTTTCCCAAGCTCCTGTTCACCACCTTCGTCTACCCATCAGTCTGTGGGTGATAAGTGGAGCTAAAATTCAACTGTGTGTCTAGCGTTTTCCACAAGCTGCACCAGAAATGCCCTGTGAATTTCACATCCTTGTTGGAAATAATAGACTTGGGTAGGCCATGCAGTCTGACAATTTCAGTGAAAAACAAGTGTGGTACGTGAGTGGCATCATTGGTTTTCCTACAAGGGATGAAATGTGCCATTTTGGAGAACTGGGCCACCACCACCATGATGGAGTCAAAACCCCGCATTGTTTTTGGCAGACCCAAGACAAAGTCCAGACTGACTGAGTCCCACTGTCTACTTGGAATAGGAAATGGTGTGTACAATCTCGTGTTCTGACTGTGTCCTTTTGCCAACTGACACACTTTACACCTGGTTACATATCGTTGCACGTCTCTTCGCATCTTTGGCTAGTAATAAAAATGACTACGTTGATCCAAGGTCTTATCAATGTCGAAATGTCCTACTAGAACCCCACTATGTTTTTCCCAGATGATGTTCTCCCTCATCAAACATTCTGGAATACATAGTTGTCCTCCCTTGAATAGCAGCTCCTCCTGTAAGTTATAGTCCAGCCATGGACTAGTATTCCTCAACAAGGGATATTGGCAGGCTTCATAAGCCTCCTTGAAATCTGCATTTAGTTGATACAAGTCCTTCAGGTGTTCAAAACCCAACACTTGTATCGTGCTCTCCTGCAAGAGTAAGACTCTTCTGCTTAGTGCATCGACTACCTTGTTGGCTTGACCACTGATATGCTTCAATACGAATGTAAAACTCTGCAATTAATCCACCCGTTTTGCATGTTTATGATTCATCTTATGTTGCTGCATAACATACTGTAACACAGAATTATTAGAAAACAAGACAAACTCATTACCCAACAAATAATGTCTCCAATGCTTCAAGGCTTAGACAACGGCATAAAACTCCTTGTCGTAAGATGTGTATTTTTTGCTGCTTTCATTTAATTTTTTACTAAAGTAAGCTATTGGTTTGTCTTCCTAGTTGAGTAGAACTCCAATGGCTGTACCACTGGCATCACAATGAACTTGGAAAAGTTTGTTAAAATCAGGCAACCTCAAAATTGGCCTTTCAGTGATCTTCTTCTTCAATATCTGGAAGCTCTTCTCTGCAGCTTTAGTCCAATGGAAAGGTTTACTTACCCTTTTGATGGTATCCAACATGGGTGCGCAGACCCCACTAAAATTCTTTATAAACTTGTGGTAGAAACTTTCCAACCCGTGAAAACTCCGAACTTCGAACAGAATCTTAGGGAATGGCCAGCTGATTATAGATGCAACTTTTTCTGGGTCCATTTTCAGCTCATTTTCTGAAATCACAAAACCAAAATAGACTAATTCCTTCTTAAAAAAAGGGCATTTTTTAAAATTTATTAGTAACTTATTTTTTTGTAACTTCTCCAGCACATATCTAACATGTCGAAAATTTTCTTCCCTGGTCTTACTTAAAATTAGTATATCATCAAGATATACAATCACAAATTTCCCAATGAACTCTTTCAACATCTCGTTCATTAGGTGCTCGAAAGTGCTAGGGGCGTTACTCAACCCAAATGGCATCACCGGCCATTCATACAGTCCTTCATTGGTTTTGAAAGTTGTTTTGCATTCATCCCCCTCTCTTATTCTAATCTGGTGATATCCGCTCTTCAGATCTATCTTCGAAAAATATGTTGCTCCACTCAAGCATTCCATCATGTCATCCATTCGTGGCAATGGAAATTTGTACCTGATAGTAATTTTATTTATTGCTCTTGAATTTGTACACATCCACCACTCGCCTCCTTTCTTGCGAGCTAAAACTGTCGAAACCGCACAGGGACTTAAAATTTCCCGTATCAATCCTTTGTCCAACAATTCTTATACCTGCTTCCTGATCTCCTCGTTGTCCTTAAGACTCATCCGGTAAGCAACTTTGTTTGGTAAACTAGCTCCAGGAATGAAATTTATGTGATGACTGATACTCCGTGGTGGTAACTTATCCGGTAAATCATCCACCACAATGTCACTGAATTCCTGCAATAATTCCTAGATTTCTTCAGGTAAGTCAGAAATTTCAGTGTGCAACAACACTACTCTTGGTCTCCTTACAACGGCATACTTTATCTCGTTATCTTCAATCGTTTTAGAAATTCTTTTCCACCCATCAGCAACACTTTTGTCCCACTAGTTTTTCTTGTTTCTTATTCCATGATGAGTGTATGCTTAATCCCATCCTTGACAAACTTGTAACAGTTTGTTTTTCCGTCATGAACAACTTTTCGGTCATACTGTCATGGTCTACCTAGCAAAATATGACACATGTCCATGGGCATGATGTCACAAATCACCTTGTCCCTATACTTGCCAATATGGAACTCCACCTCACACTACTCATCAACTAGCAGTTGATGTCCTTTCTGTAACCAAGACACCTTATAGGGAGTGGGGTGCTTCAACCTTTTCAAACCCAACTTCTCCGTCATCTCTGTAGCAACTAGATTATCAGTGCTTCCACTGCCTATAATCAGTTTGTAGCATTTTCTGTGTGAGTTACACACAGTCCGGAATAATGCCTTTCTTTGGGCTTGGTCAGCGGTCTCCTTTGCCGGTTTCAGCACTACCTTATTCAAGACTAAGGCCTCTCCTATCTCCAGTACATTCTCTACCTCCTGGGGCAGTGCCTCTGCTTCCTCTATTTGAGCAACATATGCTCCTTTTTGTCTAGCCTGTTCACCTTCAGGACACTCCAAGGATCTGTTCCCCCACTTCTGGCACTTGTAACACCGGTAGGGAGCTCCTCTGCCTCCGCCACTACCTCTTCCTCGTTGGTATGGCCTTCCTCCCCTAGTGCTACCTTATTTTTCTGTTGTTCCTGAGGTCTTTGAACTACTGCCTTCTTCACTGTGGTTTGCAGTTCTATCTCTCCCAAAGGATTGTCCTTTCCCTCTGCCAGTTCCACGTCCTCTTCTGGCATTTTGTTTCCTAGTGATCTTATCTTCTACCTTCAAGACACTCTGGTATGCTTCCTCTATGGTTTTTGGAGAAAGAATACTTATCTCATCCAATATCTCCATCCTTAGGCCATTTACAAACCTTGTTGTTTTTTCTGGGGTGTCCTCCACGTAACCTGCTCTCAAATTCACCCGATAAAATTCTTCGATATACTCTTTCATAGTCATTCCCTTCTGCTTCAGATTTTGCACCTGTCGATACAGAGCAATCTAATAATATTTGGGCAAAAACTTACCCTTAATTTTGGCTACCATTCTGGTCCATTTTTTAATGGGTTGTTTATTTGATCTTCTCCTCTCTGCCTGGACATTGTCCCACCATAAGGTCGCATGTCCTTTCAACTTGGTGGCAGTGAATTTAACTTTTCTATCTTCGTTGATCTCCTCACATCCAAGGTACTTGTCTAACTCACTGATCTAGTCCAGCAATACTTCTGTGGAAAAACTACCATCATAGTTTGAAAGCTCATGCTTTAGCTTACTGCTAGCCAACAAAACTGACTTTAACAACCTGATTTCAGGTCCTTCCTCATCTGATCCATCTATCGTAGCTGCAGCTTCTTCCTCACTATCGTCTCCTCCTTCCAGATCCCTTCTCCTTCCTGCTTCTACTGCCACCAAACAGGCACTCATGATCCTAATCTCCTCCTCAATCCTTCATCTACTACTCTTCGAATATCTCTCCCACGACCCCTTCTTCCGACTTCCATTTATAGTAAAAAAAAATTAAGCTTAACCTGCTCTGATACTAAAATTGATGGGACCAGCCCTGATGTCTTACAATCAATAATTAATATATGATTATGGTTGATATTTTTGGCGGTTGATTGCGTTGATGATGTGTTTAATGATATGGTACTGGATTTTAATGTGGTGAGGACAGTTGTCCTATCCTCGGGCTCTGCTTCTCCCGCGTCTACACCTTACTCTTGAAACCCTAACCTCACTCATTCGGTCACTTTCTTCAACACTCTGCTGCTCCATCGAGAGGGTTCTCTATCACTGGTTCTATTTTCAATCTATGAGGGTTTGATGGTGCTCCATGAAAGTAGTTGTTTGCAAACCCTTGTTATGAACTCTGCTCCTGTAGCTGTGGGTCTCGGCTGTGCGTTGGCTTTCTCGCCTCTGTGGTTGTATGGCTTAGCTATGGTCGCAGTCCTTCTCTGTCCGCTGGTCCTGTATGTCGTTTTGAAGCTTGGCTTCATGGATACCAAATCTCTGGGCTCTACAAGGTATTGTCTCCATTCAGGTGGTGGTAATGGCTACCTCCTTGGTGGCTCTGCGGGCGTTATTCCAGTTTCACTTCATGGTTGCCTCGGCTTTGTGAATGCACTCGTTGTTGTGGTTTTTTTTATGCTTTCGACTCTCTGGGTGATTTCTCCACTATTTAACTGTCAATTTGTTGGGTTTTTTAGGCCATGGTGGCGGGCTGACCCAGCTCTCAACTCTTGTTCGGAAATTTCACAAAGGTAAGACCTTTGTTTATGATTTACAGTTCTGTTTCATTTTGTTGTTGGCATTAATTGTTTTCGCTCCTTGTGAGCAGGGGTTGCTCTAGCGACTGTGACCTGGTCCACGGTTTCTCTTCCTGCACGATCATAGCTCCTCTAGTGAGTAGATACTCTGCTAACCCTCGTCTCTGCTTTTAAATTTTTTTAGGGTTTCTTTACCTGGTTGTTGATGATCTGTTTTGTGGTCACTGCAGGTGGACGTCGACCCTCTCTGGTCACTGGTCTCTTATCCTAACGAGTAGGGTCGTGCCACATTACTCGTCTTGTTTGCCTGTCTCAAGCTTTTTGTTGTTTTTCATTTCCATTGGGTCTATAATTGAGGGTCTTAGGGCTTCGGCCTCGCTGTCTTTTGGGTACTGTGTAATTATGTCTTTGGCTATGATGAACCTGTAACTTATTTCGCTTGTTGGCTATCTGCAACACTCATTGGCTTTGTAATCGAAAGTTTTTAGGTTTCGGCCTTACTGTTTCTGGCACTATATAATTATGCCTTCGGGCTATGATGAACTTGTAACTTATATTGGGTCTCTAGTTAAATTATAATCTTGGGGTTTTGGACCACTGTCTCACTATTCGGTCTTGCAATTGGTTTGTAACTTTGTCTATAACTTGGACTGTAAATTTTGATACCTCTAGATATATATATATATATATAGACACACACATATTTTAAAAAGAAATAAAAAGTTAGATGCTTGGTACTTGTAGATGTTGGTTTCTTTCTTGTTGTGACTATGTTTGTTTCTTCTGCAAAACCCTCTCTATCCATTGATGGAATTCGACTAGCCTCTGTCAATAATTACTTGTTCTTTGTACTATTAGGAAATGAGCTCAGTTTCTTGTTCTCGGCAACTGTTATGAAACGAACTCAATTTAATTATTGAGATAGGAATAAAATAATTTTATGTTGCAATGGACATGGACTCAGATTCTCTCTTGCTTTCAAAATGATTGTATACTTCTGTTTATTCCATACTATGATGCATGATTATAGTTTTTGATTTTTTTTCCTTTAATAAGTTCACTGTACAGTTACATAAAACTGTCAGCAATTACATTTTAGTTATTCCTTGATAACTGTTCATCATTTTCTAAACTCTAAAGTTAACCCAAAACGATAAATTAAAAAAAAAGAACAGTAATGAAAATAAAACAGTGGGCTGGGATAGCCTTAAACTTGACATAAAATCCTAAATGTTGTTAACTAAAAATTTAAATGAGACTTAGAAAACTAACTGAAAACTTCTCTAATATGCTAAGACAAATACTCCAGCCATGATCTCCCTTAGTTGGATGCTCCTGCATCATCCGATGTCTTGGTGGCACTTGGTTATGGAAGCCCAAAGAACCAAGGGGGGAGAGAAAATACATGAGAATATAGGACCCTAGAGGGATTTTGAAGGCCTTAGCACCTAAGTGTTATGCCATCGTTCACAGTTCCCGATCTCATAAAGTAAATGTGATAAGGGGTTAAGCAAAAGGGGCCAAAGGCCAATCGAGATTTCGTAATATCTTAAGCTTAGGTTAATAAAATGTTACGATACACAGGGCTCAGAAATCTCCAATGTAGTGGTGTATGAAGTTGTCCGTCGCAACACATGGTCCTATGTTGGATAATAAAAAGTGGCTAAGCCAAAAGGAGTTATAGGGAATTTGAATATTGTTATATCGTAACATATTTTTAATAAAGTTAGGAAATGTATTGGGCTCCGATAGTGTAGCACGGAGTTCATAAAGGATGAATGGGTCAACAATTATCAACTTCATTTCGACAACAACTATTGTATGGCACCTTTAATGCCACCACACAAAATCATGGCTAACTCCAAAAAGGGAAAATTTAAGCATTTGGAGGGAGAAAATGACATGTGAATTGGGAAGTAACCATGGGAGAAATACATTGGCAGAGGCGTGCCTAGATCATCAACCCACCATGAACCGAGATAATGGAGCCTGAGTCCATCTTAGGAAATTAGAGAAATCGACAATGGAGATATTTTGTTGTCTCACTTACCTCACATTTTTCATGTTTTGTTAATATTTCATTTTCAAGAAAGGAATCAAGTCTATTATGTAATCATTATGACATATTGGTTAGTCACACGATCATACAGTTGTGTAGTTCAAAGAGTTGTAGCATTCTAAGATATTTGTAAGTTGTTCTTATTTTGGTTCACCCTATAAAAGGGAACAGGAACTCAGTAGTAAAGTTTGCAAATTTTGTTTTTAGAGAGAGGTTCCATGGTTCGATTTTCCTATTCCAAAGATTGTAAGTTCTTTGCAAATTTCACAAGTTTTGGTCTGTGACATGTATTCCCTTCTTGAAGATTAATGAATAATGAATAAATTTCTGATGATTACAAGAAATGGAATATGTAGTATGTGTTCTTCCTATGTGTGTCACTTCATGTGTGTTTTTCTTCTTCAGAAATTGTGTAGTTGTAGTTGCTAGATTCACTCCTAAGTCACAAATTTACTTATGTCATGTAATAGCAGATGGTACCCATGAGGTTGTAGATTTATATATATTATGTAATAGAAAAAAGTACCTATTAGATATTGAGTTGAAAGCCTTAAAACACACTCCTTCATTTTTTCACTTCATTTCCTTTACCTTTTCATGATTCTACTGGAATTTATTGCATAGGATTTTGTGTCTTTCCATCTCTCTGGACTAGGTTCCTTCCTTATATTTCCCCTTTCCATCTTTACTGCAACGACCAATCATGTTGAATTTTATTTGTAGGCCACCAAGCCTGAACATTTACTATTGGGAATGATATATTGTTTAGGTGTATATTGAATTTGCTTCTAAGAAGGGTAATTGAGCCAAATTTTAAATAATTTTACATTTATCTCTTGGGTAGCACTAGTTCATCTTCAAGCAAGACTAAGATGCCCTAGGCACTGACCTCTCCTCATCCCAAAGGTTGTCTCTATGAGCTGCAACATCTTTTGGCGTTGTTTCCAGGGATCAAATCAGAATATTTTCCCTAGGTGTGGCACTTGTACACCCCTTGGTTAGGTGAGAAAAATGTACGTTTTAACCCTATACAAAAATTACCTGCATACGAATTCTAAAAATAGAAAATAAATAGTCGCGAGTATATAAAACAAATACACATATATTTTCCCCTATATCCCAAAACCAGGACTACTAGATTTATTTTTCATGGGAAAAAAACATCATGTCCAAAACCCTGTGCAAAACCCATGCACAAAACCATCGGTAGGTCTGCCCACGTAATATAGGGTCCAATTTTTTTTTCCAGGTGTTGATGGTGCTAGACCTACCGACATATCAAGGGGATCTCCCTGGTAAGAAGGCCCAATTAGACCTCAGACCATTTGGTGTAGGATTCCCAGCAGTGGGTTGTAAGGTAATGCCTTGACCACGATGTCGCACAGAGGCAAGTAGGATAAATCTGTCAGTAGAAAGGGTGTGACCGCTTCAGTGAGTCAAGGAAGGTGCATGAGAGATTCTAACACAGGTGGGTTGAGGTGAGTGCGCCCCTTGACAACCTGTATCAGTACTTAGCTGGGAAGGGGGCACACGAGTGAAGATGCATCATAAGCTAGAAAGCAGATCAGTCAACAATCCAAAGTGATGGTTAAACCAACAGCACATCTGCAACAAGATTCATATAATTTCATATGAAGCAGTTCATACACAAATATGTAAGTTAAACAACATCCATCACTAAAGAAACCCGAATAGTCCAGCTACGATAACAACATATGCATGAAAATGTGTTGGCTCCTATTATATAAAGAAGTGTAAGTTACAATCATACAATACATCCATGTAAACCTGCTAGCCCCAACAGTGGATCGTTACAGCCACATCCACCTGCTCCTCCAAAGAGATGAACTAGCTTCGTGCAGTGGAGAAGCCAAGGCGCATTACAATACTATCCAAGCTCTTTCCAAGATAGTCTTATAAGAAGCTTGGCTGACCAAAATCCTATACAATGAGTTATGAAGCAATATTTATAACAAAGGTGGGGTGACCCTTGACATTCCCCTTTGTGACTGTTCAACTACCCTCATGACTCTTCACCTACTCTATGATTGTTACATCCACTATTGACACTTGACGTACACTTGACATGACTCAACATTACAATGCACATGTACCCTTGTGAAAAATGGCTTGAACAAGCCAAACTAGACATCATTCTGACTTAGACAACTATAGAAGTGAAACTTCTCAACATCCTCATTCTGATCAACAATAACATATTGATGCCAAGATCTATAGTCCTTGATAGTGTCTATGTGTTCTGTTGTGACATCTATCTAAAACCATGAACCTTTCCTCCATAGAATCCGTGTACATTGCTCAGGCTCCTCTGTCCAACTCGTATCAAAGCATGTGCATCATTGTCTTCAATGTGGTCGGAGCAGCAACATACTTACGCATGATGTCTACACTGATAGGCAATTCTGGGCTAGTGTCAATGAGAATCAACTCATCGAAGTACGAATCAAGCTCCTGTCGAACCTGCTTCTTTGTCTTCGCCTAGGTGAGAGTCCCAAGTGATAAGATCAAGTGTGTGTACACCACAACAACCATGCTCTTGAATACTCATGAATGGGAAGCCTATATGCTAGTGATCAGTTGTGGGAGGTCCTCTTAGTTCCGGATCTGACTCTGAATATGTGCTTGCAGCTCACCCACATTGTCCCTCATCATCCTTAGCAAGTGAAGCGGAGCTCCCCTATACTTCATCGTCCATGCTTGCATGTTATCAATAGTAACATGTATGTTCGTCAAGATGCGTGTTCTTCTCACACATCACTGCTGCCACCTATTAATATGGATGACTGCTTGGTGCACAGTACCAAACTTGGAGTGCAATGCTCGCATAATTGTGTCAAGGGACAATATTTCATCTAGTATTTCCTTCTTTAGTTCAGCTTGGGTGGAAATTTTCACCAAGTATCCTCCTTTCTTGGCCACCTATAGTTCCTTCGACATTCGCTTATTCTCAACTATAAGGAAACGAACACTTGAGCTAGTAGCTTCGGCATAAACTCTGGTTGCATCGGCCAAAGTAGGTGCATGCTTTTGTACATCAACAATGATCACCCGTTATTCAACTTGTGCAAGGGATGTTTGGTCCTCCGGATTCGGTACTCTATGAGACAACACAACTCTGTGATGAGATTCATCAAAAGAGATGTTGTGCATCTCTCCTTCTAGTTAACCACCAAGGATCTTAGTACCTCCTTGGTCATTCGAGACTTTCTCACCATCTAGATGCATTGAAGTAGGTGAGTCGACCTCTTCGTGGTGAGACATGAAGTTGGTGTCTTTTTCCAACTCCTACTGCTCCATGTCTACATCCAAATGTTGAAGTGCTTGTTCTATCTCATTAGAAAATTCTTGGCCCTACTATGGTTCACCCTGTTCACCTGATGCCACCTGTTCAGATGAATCAACTACTTGTACAGGCATTACTTTTTCTATCTGCACATGTTCCGTGCCCTATTGTATCTATCATTGTTGCACTTACTTCTCCTGTTGAAACAGATCTTGTTCTTTCTGGAGTTTCTACCTCAGCTCATGCAACTACTTCTCTGCTTCGTTCATTCTCTTATGATCCCTTTGCCTTTGCGCGATTCGCTTGTCACATTGCTGCCTCTTTCCCTGAATAGCCATAGCTACCTGTCCTATAAGTGGATCTACTCAAAACTTGCAGCTTTGCTCGTCCTCCATACGATCGACAATCTTCATCTTCCCTTTGTCGCGCACAGGTATGCTTGTGTTGTTGTTTCTACTGCTGCTACTGCTGGTGCTCTCCGTGAAGCTGCTTCATGTTGCTCCACTAACCACTCCATGGTGAAGATGACCTGTTCATTGGGTCTGGAGGAACTGTAGAAATACCTCCATGAATCTTCCTTGGCCCAATGAAATGCCCCATGGATCCAGTTGAATTGAACTCTCATGTAGTGATCGTTCACAATGCGATGTGGGTCATACGGATTGAAGCTTTTGAGGTCAAACGGGTACTTCTTCATATGTTCTACTTCGAAATCCACTTGCTTGATACTCTGGATCTCATATAACCCAATCCATAATGGAAGAGCGAACCAAGGTGCCTTCTTCTTCCACTGCAGTCTAGGTGTCAATCCTGTTGATATGTGATATGCTACTTCTTGCATGAAAAGTATGTCGAAGGAAAACTTTGGAAGAATGTGCGGAGGCTTCTCTACACTGAACATTTGGATGAAAGTGTTAGACAGTGATGCATACCAATCTAAAATTCCTAACAATGCCTCCATTACTTCCTTTGACATGCAGGGTGGATACTGTTTGAATATCATCCTGTACACTGGGGTGAAAAAATGGTCAGACAACTGTATGATTACTCCTCTGAAGCTTCATTCAGAAAAAAAACTTGAAATATGTGTCCACAACAGTCTCCACCGGTGACTATGCCCACTCCAAGCCCGAGAACTCATGTCGGGCACAGACTGCATCTAGGATGTAGGTAGACATGTAAATCTTTGCATGCATACCTTCGGGTCATTGTCGAGCCTTCGTGACTTGTTCCTTCAGCTGATGAGCCAGTATATTGGACCAGTTGCATGGTTTTCTGTCACTAGCCAGTTGGTCCAATGTGATCACCCAACTCTAAGGAAAGCTTTAAGTGCTAGCTTGGCCACACAATCAACATGCGAATATGACCAAGTATTGGTATGCCTTCCTTAATATCTTGATCTTGTAGATCTGGTTGGGTGTCATCCTGAATCGAGCTGGCTCCTTTACCCAATCCTTCATAATGTCTCTGGAGTCATCTCTACTGTTGGGCAAGCTGAATGGAAGACTTATGACATCTCATCGTAATCTCGTGCCTAGAAGGTTGCAAGCTTCATCCCACTAACACTGCTCAAGGTCATCATCTCGGGGTCAGTGTGAGAGACGAGCTAGTTAATCATGTCCGCGCATGGGAACGCGGGGTATATGCATGAGATTTGGTACAAGCCCAACTTATGAATGTTCACGTACACCTGACAGTCTCCGAGGTATTCCCCAAAAGTGTTTATGAATATTTCATTAACCTCTTACCACTTCAGTTTGATGTCCTTGTCTAGATACAGCTTCGTATCTTCATAGATCAGTATACTAGAGGGCACCTGTTAATCTGTTATTCTAGCTGCAATTCCATCAGTATCTTTTGATCCTATTCTCTTGGAAGCCATTGAGATAGATGAACAAGTGAAAGATCTGGAAACAAGAAACATGCATGGCAAGAAATATGTCAGCTAAAACAAAGCAAATACGAGGAAGGAAACAACACATACCTAGGAAAATGACGAGCAAGATTGTGTAATTTCTTCTGGGAGGCTGGGAGACTGGATGCCGGAACTACGCAAAAGGAAGTCTAGGTTGTCTGGGAGGTAGGATTAGTTGCTCGATCTGCAAAATGCGCAATCCAGACTTGTTTTTGGTTACTGGCATTGCGCAATGCACAATTCCAACTTGGAAGGACTGCATTGCGCAATTTCATGGGCCAAGTAGTCACTTTCCTCTAGAAATGTGAAAAACAGTCCTGGAGGCCAGTCCTGGGCAGGAATTCACATTTTTGGAAAGGAAGGCAGAGCCTTCCTTCCCTAGATTGCGCAATGCAGCCTTGGTGAAGGCAGAGTCTAGGCCAAGGTTGTGCCGACTCGCCGACAGGAAACTAAAAGAAAATAAGACAGCAAATGAATGGTGACACTAAGTGATAGTAGAAGTGATTGACAGTGCATGCAAAACATAAATTAAATATTCAACAAACAGATCAATACATGTTAGTGAGACGGTTGGTCGGTTCGGTGAACGTCCATGCAAAATAATTTCATGCATGCGACAACAGTGAGATAGAAACAGAAACTGAAACAGAGCTAGGATAAGTTAGTATACATGTAAACAACAACAAGTGTTCAAATAAATTGAGCAAACAACACTCACACAAGCGAATACACAAAAAGCGACAGAAATGATGAAAAACACAAGTTGAGGCCACTTACCCATGAAAAGTTGAGCCAAATGTGTCGAAGAGTCCTCGATGTGTTGTGGGATGTCATAGCTCCAAGATAGATGTGAATGAGTTAGCTCTGATGTGTTGAATAAATAAGTTTGGTCTCATGACGCGCATACCATAAATCTAGGAAAAAGCAACACTTGGAGGCAAGTTTCTAAAACAATTTTGCATGTAACCCTCGGCTGCTAAAAATAGCTCCCTGAATCATGGGATGCCTTTTCCATCTTTCCTTTTGCTATTCCGAGAAGAGAAAGTCATGCATGCATGAAAATCAAGTTTCCTTGGTCCCGGGGGGAACTAGTCAACCGAATTGCTCATGCATGCAGTTTCTCAACTGCTTGGCAAATATGTGCATTTCTAGTTGGGAGCTTGGCTGAATGCCCAGGAGGTTTGCGCAATTTCTGGGCAGAGCAGCTGACTGCTTCCCAGATTTGTGCAAATCCTAGGCTGAGCAGCCTTGCTAGTGAAATTTGTGCAAATCCCGCTGGTAGTGTTGACTGGCAAGATTGTGCAATCCTAGAGCCCAGCAGGCTGCTAGACAGGATTGCACAATTTCTGGAGGAAAGGCTGGTTTCCCTCAAAAAATGTGTAGTTTTGAAGGGGAAGCTACTCAGCCTATAGCTGGACCAAGTCCGAGTGAATATATCGTGAGGGGAATAGACCAACCGTTATTGTCAGGATGCCTTTGTGCGAGGAAAACATTGAAGCTTGAGTATTTGACAAAGCAAGACAAACTGTTGTGAAAGGTTGGTAGGGAGGCTCCAAAAAAGGCTAAGGAAAAATTTTGGAGGGTGGTTGTAGCCGCTACAACACTTGGCGACACACTAGTAGAACTCCGGCTCTCTGGATGGACCTTGTTCATGAAAAGCAAGCCTAACACCTCTAGAAGTATTGTTCATTTCTTAGCTCATCTTGGTTTCATACTAACTTGATTGTAAGATGTAGCATCTACCAAATTCTTGGTTTATTGACACACATTCCAAGCTAAGGAAACACAGTTGTTTCGATTGGTGTTGAGGGGCATATAGGTGCACAAGTAGTATAGTCGTCAGAGTCTTAGTTTCATCTCTGGTGTTGCACCACTGCTAGCAAGCCTGGTCAGTACCCTGGTGGAGTCACATAGGAACACAATCATGGATCTGCTGCCAGCGAGCCTGGTCAGTACCCTGGCGGAGTTACTTGCATCACCTCCTTGCACAGGAAGACTTTCTCTTCTTTCTCCTTATTCATTTTTCATTTTGAATTTATTGAATTTTCAGTTTTTTCATTTTTTTCATTTTTCACTATGCATAGCACTTATTCATTTCAGAGGTGGAAGAGGGATCCTGACTTATTCAGGGTAGAAGAGGTTGTTCCAGCAGAGTATTTTATGGTATATTTGACATGCCTGTTAAGGTTTTCCCCCTCACCTTACTCTACTTGACTGAGCCGACAAGGGTTAACCCAAAAACAACCGACTAGAGAAGGTGACACTAGTTAGTGCACAAGCGTTGTGTTTTCACCAAGGTTCACTTCGTACAGTACATATTTTCCTTCGACGTATCATGGACTAAAAGTAACAAGCTTATCATACATAGGCAAGATGACAAATAACCAAGTAGTGATAGTTGTACAAGCCCTCTTGTACTTTACCCAACTCATTTCAAGAGTCATGCATGGTTTCATGCAAAACTAACCTATGAACAAAACAAGCGAACTAACAAACAACAAACCAAAACAAGAGCAGAAGGGAAAGTGAAAGCAAAGAAAGTAAGCAAACAAGCAAGAAAACAAAATAGCAAACAAAGCATGTAAGCAAACAAGCATGCAAGAAAACAACTGAAAGAAAACACTACTCCTACTCCTACACTAATGGTGCATGGGCCTAATCACATGATGTGATACTCCCAATGCAGCCACCGGCGCATTGGTTGACCCATGTTGGTGAAGGCTTGGTCTGTGAGCAACCCAATTGTGTGAACCAGAAAGCAAGAAAGATATAAAAATGAAGACAGCCACACTTCATGTTTCAAAATTCCCACGGGACATAAGTGAGAACAATTTTATGACGAGCAGTCCTTGGACTTATCATGCTGTTGTGCAACACTACGTGAAACTTTGAATCATAAGCACACTCTTAACTGTGACATGCAAGCAAATGAAAGAAACAAAGATAACTTGCATCACGAATGAGTGCTTGCAACGTAAGACTCCTCCAATGCATGAGAAATGGGATTGTGCAATTCGAGTGGAGGAAGTTTGATCTGTGAGTGAGATGGATCTTTAATGGATACAGATGAGTGATGAGGAGCCTTAGGTGAATAAACAATTTCATGATTGGAAGTAAGACTAACCCCAAGAGAGTGAGGATCTGACATAACCATCAGCTCGGGCTGAAGTGCCTCGAAAATATTGGGTATCTCAACTTCATCATCAGGTAGATGATCATACACTGGTGGCTTCGAAAGATCAACTGCGATGGAGTCATGATCGTGATCCAAAATGGAAGTAAATGGATCACGACTGCCATGATCAGAAAAATCAATGATTTCATGGGCATCCTCATGATCAGATGAATCAAACAGAGGGGTAGATGAAAAGAGAAAAAACTCATCCTCTATGTATCTTGAAAAGATAGATGAAGGATCAAGTGGATTTGCAATGAATAACTTATCCTCTCTGTTGTCGAATGATAAATCAACATTCAGTGAGTCCTGCGAGTGATCAACAATGGGCACATCCGTGGATGAAGACACACATGAAAAATCATGGATAGCAGGCTCACCAAAGAAGTCAGGAAAGAATGGAGTTGTGCAACACCAACTTCGTCAATGGGTTGTTCCTCATTCACAACAAGTGAAAAGTCTAGAATGGACAAGCACAAGGCAGCATCATTTGGAGGAACGCCTGAGTGTGAAGACGGAGGTCGTAGAAAAGAATGCATACGAGAACTCAAAGGACTCACAACCAAATCTCTGCAAAAATTGAATGAAGTGATGTTGGGAGAATGTGAAAAATGAGCGGGTGTGTGATCATGATCCTCAGCAATACGAGGCAGTGGTGGATTTATTGAATGAGAGGAAGATAGATAGTCATTCAAGATAGTTCCTGCATCCACATGAGATTGTGCATCTCCATAATGAAGAATGTTGAGCGAGGCTTGATCTCAAACTTTCTCTTAGTACGGGAAGATTTCTTAAGGAAATACTCGAACCAATCCCAAAGATAAGAAAATTTCATCTAGCTCCTCAGAGCTTGAAACTGCAAGTCACGGAAGCACTACCAAAAATAAATAACTGATTCATGCGGAGCCCTCCATTGCTGTAACAGTTTCTGGTCAACAAGTTCTAGATCAAAATGATAGTACATGTCTTCAATGAGATTACAGAAGTGCTCAAGTGAGTGCACGGAGTCAGCTGGTAGGCTGAGCAACTAACGACATTGAGATTCGCGAAGTGTGTGTGCAAGCAGAAAGCTATCCTATTCGTCAAAACACCCTTCTCCCTCATGAAGCATGGAAAGAAAGTCATGTAAGTATTCAGGCCAGGCCACTTCCCCTTCACCATCATACGTGAAAGCAAACAAGAGATCTAAAAGTTCCCCCTTGATGGAGACATCTTCACGATTCAAAAAACACCACAGGGGAAGAAGAGTGCAAGACTCCATGAAAGGTATGCAAAGGTTCAAAACTGAATGAGAGGACACAACTTGTCATTGGGCCCTCCTTCTAGCACCAAAAATGTTGACGATGTTGGATCCACCAACATGTCAAGGGGATCTCCCTGGTAAGAAGTCCCAATTAGACCTCATACCATTTGGTGTAGGAGTCCTAGCAGTGGGTCGTAAGGTAATGCCTTGACCGCGATGTCACACAGAGGAAAGTAAGATAACTCTATCAGTAGCAAGGGTGTGACTGCTACAATGATTCAATGAAGGTGCATGAGAGGTTCTAACATAGGTGGGTTGAGGTGAGTGCGCCCCTTGACAACCTGTATCAGTACTCAGCTGGGAAGGGAGGACATGAGCGAAGATGCATCACAAGTTGGAAAGCAGATCAGTGAACAATCCAAAGTGATGGTTAAACCAACAACACATCTGCAACAAGATTCATATAACTGCATATGAAGCAGTTCATACACAAATATGTAAGTTAAACAACATACATCACAAAAGAAACCATAACAATCCAACTACGATAACAACATATGCATGAAAATTTGTTGCCTCTTATTATATAAATAAGTGTAAGTTCCAATCATACAATACATCCATGTAAACCTGCTAGCCCCAACAGTGGAACATTACAACCACATATTTCTGCTCCTCCAAAGACATGAACTAGCTCTGTGTAGTGGAGAAGCTAAGGTGTGTTACAATACTGGCCAAGCTCTTTCCGAGATAGTATTATCAGAACCTTGGCTGACAAAAAGCCTATACAATGAGCTATGATGGACTATTTATAGCAAAGGGTGGGGTGACCCTTGACATTCCCCTTTGTGACCATTCAACTACCCTCATGACTCTTCACCTACTCTATGATTGTTACATCCACTATTGACACTTGACTTACACTTGACATGACTCAACATTACAATGCACATGTACCCATGTGAACAATGACTTGAATAAGCCAAACTAGACATCATTCTAACTTAGACAACTATAGAAGTCTAACTGCTCGACATCCTCATGTTGATCAACAATAACATATTGATGCCAAGATCTCTAGTCCTTGATAGTTTCTATGTGTTGCGTTGTGACATCTATCTAAAACCTGAACCTTCCCTCCATAGCATCTGGGTACACTGCTCGGACTCCTCTATCCAACTCATTTGAAAGCATGTGCATCATTGTCTTCAATGTGG
>APFE031592255.1:0-14425 GCA_000404065.3 Pinus taeda | reverse complement strand
AAAGTAGACAATACAACTACATTCAATATTAGAAAGCATGGTTTGGCAACAGTCATTCCCTTGAACATGTCACTCCCTCAGGTAAACCTTCCTTGTGATGGCCTCTCAATATGAATCCTACCATTCCCTAACTTTAGCCTAAATAACTTGATATTCTTGCATCTCTGTATCCTAACACTCTTTGGTGTTCATGAGTCTATTGTTGCATGGTTAAAACCATTGTCGTGCCTTCTATTGTTCAAGGTTAACCTTTTAGTTCCTCCATCAACCCATCAAGCATATCCTTTCATCATGCCCTTTGTAGTTTAGACCCAATTCTCAAAGATTCCTAAAAAAAGAAAAACAAATCATTCTTGTCTATTTTCATGTCGATTGATTTAGGACACATTATTGCCTACCTTTGGACAGGTATCTTCCTATCGACTTCAACACTCTATTTACCCAGAAACACATTCAGTGCCTTGATATTTGTAGACATTAGTGTTAGGTTGCCTTGTATTTGATCAGGGGTTCTCATTATTGGCTCCTGGTTAAGCGATTCTATGAGTGTTCGATGACAAGAACATTTTTCACACTCGCTATATTGTACTGTGAATCTTGGATAACATCACCATTATTGGTGGCCTTCCTCGCATATGTTAATGGGCTCCATTATTGACTGGTAATCAGACGATTTGATGCACATTTGACATCAACACATGTATTCACATGTATCGATCTATGATGTTCGGTGAAGCGGAAATCAAGACCTTGGGTAGAGGCTTGCATCACTCAGCCTTGCTTCCTCTCCCAAGTTGCATATATTGTTTTTTGGAGATAGCTCATCAAAATGATCCTATAATGACACTGGATCCGCATTATGCTTATCGGCAGCCAACACCGTCATATCTCTTTATTGAGAAAATCAATCTGACATAGCTACTGAGTGTGGGAATGCCCGACTCAGGACATGATTTTAGTTGTTTTATATATATGTGTTGTATTAGGTTTCTCGTACCGCCTAAAGCTTCGATCCTCTCTCTCTTTTTGTCAAAGAAGGAAAATTACAGTTAAGTAAAGTATTTCGGCCATCGTCACAGCCTCTGATCTCACACTTTAGGGGGCATCTGTTATACAGCAAAATGACCCCCTCATCAGCTCAGAGGGGAAAGACATGATAACTGAAGCAAAGACCAAGATCACAAGCCTTGTTTCCACACTAACATTGGCTAAACACTGACAACACGCTTTCTAAAGTTTCTCTGTAAGCCTAAGGGATCGTTAGTGACCCTACTAACTCTATTTGTTGGTTCAGGGATAGTGTTAGTGGATCCTAATGAGAATCTAGAGGTCAAAGGAGCGAATTGACTCATAAATATCTCTATATTTCCTCCTAAATATACTAAGAAAAGCAAGGAAACATCTAAAGTTTGACCTATTTGTGGGATTTCTAATCCTAATGGAGGCAAATGGGAAATAGCTCAAAAGCATGGCAACATCATTGATTTTACCTTAAGAGACTCATGCAGGAACTTGGAAACCCTAACTCGATTGCTACATAATCAAATCTAGGGCTATGGTGATAGACATAAGATCATTTTAAAGGATAGCTTACTTGATTGTCGAGCATAGTCTCAAATCTAAAAATAAGAAGTAGGTAAGAAGGGAGAGAGAGAGGAGATGGATGGGTAAGGGAAGGTTGATGCAACAAATGGTTTTAATCACTCTTCCAACATTAATATAGAACTAAAATTGTACTACCTACTCCGTGGTGTTGGTATTATCATTCATTCAGTTGTTCGTCCAATACCTTTTAGCATGAGTAGCTTAGTTATGTGTAACTAGATGTCTTTTATATATTCATGTATTAGTTATCAAGGTTGTATGATTTAATTATGCTTGTCTCTTCTATGTGTAGGACTTGATCTGGAGTTGGCTCAGAGGACTTCCACCTAGCTACATTGTGCTCTCCAACAAATCTACATGGAGGCTTGACGTAAAGAATCTGTCCTACTTTGTTAGTTAGTTATTGTTTATGGACATGCATGTAGCTTTGTGATAGCTGCAGATAATCTTACAGTCTACCAAGGATCCCGGGAAGACCCTTGAGGGTATCTCGATTCTCCATACACCATGCATTTTATCCTATAGCACATATATCTAGCCATTTCAACTAAAGTTCTATTTTTCCTTTCAACAACACCATTTTGTTGAGGTGTGTAAGGAACAATTTTTTGATCTTGAACACCATGTTTAGATAAATATGCATCAAATTCTTGCTTAACAAATTCCCCCCCATTATCAGATCGCAAGGTTTTAATATTCTTATCAGGTGCATTTTCAACCATGGATTTAAATTCTTGAAATTTTACAAATGTTTCACTTTTATTTTTAAAAAAATTAGCCGAAGATTTTCTACTAAAGTCATCAATAAAGGTAAGAAAATAAATTGCATTAGATATTGAAGGAACTTCAAGAGGACCAAAGATATCACTATGAATTAATTGCAAAGGTGCTTTAGCATGCCAGGCTTTACCTTTACCAAACATTAATATTACCATAACCAATTAAGAAAAGTTGTTTACCATCACCATTAGAAAATTTATGAGATGAGTGCTTATTACTTTAATAAGATGTAAATAAAGAAGCATTACCAATCATGTGTTTAGAAACACCTGAATCCATTATCCATTCCACATTAGAAGAATAATTTCTAGATGAAACAATATAAATATACTTGAGATTCGTTAGAATTTTTCTTCTTAGATTTAGCCATTAAATGTTTCACTTTAAAGCAATTCTTTTTAGGATCGTTAGTTTTACCACAATTCTTACAAGAATAATACACTTTCTTCCTCTTACTAGTTTCATGATTCACATGAGAAGCATGACCATTATTATTATTACTATGATTAGAAGTGCGTGAATAAGAACCTTTAGTATTATTAAAACTTTTCTTAGGATTCTTATGATGTGCCATAAGAGCTTTATTAGGTGAGAATTGTCCTAAAGTAATCAACCTTTCTTGCTCATTTATCAACCTGTTGTGCTATACAAAAACCCTCACTATTTCAAAAATTTTCATATAGAACTTTAATAAGAAATGGGTCCCCTTTAGAATATAAATAAAATCAATAAAACATTTGAAAATAAATTTTTATAATAGGTCATATAAAAGTTTTGTTTTAGGGTAGGTTAGATCGCAATCGCAATTTGCAAAAACTTTTGAACCCATGGAAATCCTTTTAAGAAAATTCGATCCGATTTGAATCATAATAAAGCCTTATTGTAAAAAGCTTTATCAAAGGAAATAATTATAAAAGCAAATTGTCGCATCGCACACATCCTTTATCTCAACAATGGACTTAAAGTGTTCCATTGAGATCCACCGATGTGATAACTCTAACGGAAATCGCATATCACTACTCGTTAAGAAAACATCCCAAGTGTTCCATGGAAAACCTCCAATAGAATAAGCCAATCGCAATCGCACATCACTAAAATCATAAGACACATCCCAAAAGCTCCTTTGAAATCTTCCGATGTGATTTCATTATCGTATATCGTGCTTTTGATAAAGGTAAAACATGAACTATTATGAACATGAACAGTTTAAATTTATAAGTCAATTATAAAGAAAATTTAAATGATTTATCAATTTTAAAGCATGTCACCTCCCCATGCCATCTCACCACTAATTGCAATCGCAACCATGCAGAGGAACCATTTAAGCATGGCACTTGTAACTCCCGATCTGCGATATGCGATTATCACTAGTTGCTGATCGGGAAGTCATGATACCCATTCTAGAAAGGACCGTTATAAATTTGCGATGCAACATACCATCACGACATTAAAGTTTCACATTCGAAGTTATGGGCAAATCATTAAGAAGCAGTTATGGTTGAATCCTTCAAGGATTTCATCCGTGATCGGTTAATATATCATAGATCTGTAGCATCTATCACACTTAATTGTTGTTATTCTTATGCACTGTGTACTAGCTTTTAACATTTTTTTCCACTATTACATCTTTTTGTTTCATTTTGTAGAGCGAATCTAAAATCATCAGTCCAGCAAAAATGTCTAAGAAATCTTGAAAATTAAAGGTCCCTGTCATAACGAAAGATGAACCAACAAAGTTGGTACTGATAGCTAATACTGCCTATTCAGGGCTTAGTAAGACTTCATGGGAGGCATATATAATCTACTAGAAGTCGAGGATCCAACTGAAATTGAAGAAGAAGGAGGAACGGTTGATTTAAGTGATAAATCAGAAAATACTCTTAAGGATTTAGCTAGTCCTTCCTCCACAAAATAGCAGCCCGTGCGAAAGTGTTACCATACAATGACTTGGTGAGATGGGTAATATAGAGTATCAACATAACCAACAGAGCATTTTTTACAACCGATGGAAGGATGTTCAAGACATTCAAGGCAGAAGATGTCAAGAAGGCGTATCATTTGCTATACCCCTAGAAACATTACAACAAGGCATTTTTAGAAGCTTTCGCCAAGGAGAATGAGGTAGAGTCAGAACCTATCAAACAATGGAGACATTTTTCAAACAAGCATAAGAATGAATCCTCTGGTATGTACTCCATGGACTCTTTAGCATCTCCCTATTGCTATACTAGTGCTATGATATGTAGACTCTTTGGAGCCTCTGATTCAGCTAGATTCTCCATAAAAATGGTGCCTTTAATGGAAGCAGCAATTAACTCTTTTATCATGCATTGGACAACCATTTTATCAAATAAAATGGCCAACCAAATCCTTGATTATAGAAGAAATAGTTTGTAACTACCCGGATAATACCCCCATTCTACATGAGCACCTACATTATGGATACCATCTGTTTCAATTCTAACTTCCCCATTCTAGGTTTGAAATGGACTCCTCAAGACCCAACTCCTATTCACATTTATCATAAGTATTTGTGGAAGGCCCATTATAAAGATCATATATATAGAATTTGCCATGGTTTTATTTTACCCATCCATCAGGCCATATTCAACAGACCTACTCCTTGGTTATCCAATGAGGCCAGCATTGACTTAACATCAATCAGTAGTTGGTTCAGTGAAGAAACGTTCACCTATGCCAAAAATTTTGGCAGCACCACAAATCCACATTTTCTCCCATTGTACATTCCTAATAAGCTATTAGCTAGAGAAATAGCTTACCAGATAACGGAGACAGGAATGTCCAGGAACCTCAAAGAGTCCAAGAAAAAAATGTGGCCTACATTTCCCCTCCACTGTGGTAGCTACTCACTGCATGATTTCAAACATGCCGAGAAAGAAGGAAATAAGATAAAATTCTAAAGTTAACAGTCATCCCTAAGAGACAGTATGACCCAAAAGAAGTGGCTTACAACTTTACCACTCAGATGAAACATCCAAAATTTGAACACGAAAAAGATGAGTATGATGACTTGTTCACTTCGGCTGAGTCGTTTTCACAGGTAAAACATCTAGCAAGGATCAAATTGGGAGCAGGGGAGATATATAAGTTTATGCAGTTCAGGACATAGAGGCTACAAACCATACCTCTGGATTTATTGAACACTAACCCTATGGTGTAGCAAGAAGGTCACAGTGAAGAACGCACCATGAGAAGATTCCCGAAAAGGAGCAGACAAATGAAAAGACTAGCGAGCTCCTAGATGCCAATGTGCATATTGATGAAAACTTAATCAAGGAATGGGAGTAATTCGATCAACGGATCAAGAACTAGAATGACTCCCAAAATATCATTATACCAAAATCGCCCGCTACACAGGAGCCTATTATTACTAGTATTACAATTGAAGGGGTAGTGAGCACAGTTAACACTCAACATGATATTGAAATAATTCCAGAGAATCCTTCGGAAGAAATTATATTGAACATTGAGGAAATACCACCCGTGGATGTATTTTACAGTCCAAAGCATAGGGTTGTTGTCAAAAGAAAGAGGAAAACGAGGAAAATTGACCATGGACCATTCTCAACTCCTGAAGTTGAACTGATGAATGTGGTATGGAAAGACTCAAAAGTTAATCCTTCTGGGGATTTAACTAAGTTATCTCAATATGCAGGTGCCTATACATCCACTACAATGGACAAGGCCTCCGAAGTTAGCCAACTAATCAAAGAAAAGGATCTAAGGATCACCCAATATGAAGAGAAAATGGCAGTGGAATAGTAGAAGATCGGTCAACTTGAGAAACAACTAGTGGAGAAAAAATAGCAGAATGAGAAAATGAAAGAACAGTTAAATCTAGAGATACAAAAGATTGATCAACATGATCTCCAGAAACAACAAAAGTTGTCTCAAGAACTCAGCAAGCTTCAAGCGGCACTTCAGTAGGAAAAGAAGGCCAAATAAGAACAAATCACACAGCTGCAATTACAGGTAGATAAATTCAAAGGTTATCCAAAGATTGATGAATTCAAGAAATAAGCCCTAGAAGTGACTAAAGCCTTATCTCAACAACTGGATATCCTTTGCTATAAAATATCATTGGTTGACCCATTGTGCATCATCACTGCATCACTCATTGAACATGAAGTTAACACCAGGTTAGAATTTGAAAATGTAGAAGATAAGGTCACAAGATTTCTCTCTTGGAAAAGTACAGAAGAAGGCATGGCTACTAATCTACCGAAAATCCAAGAATTTCACAAAGAAATATTGTTTTCGGAGTGGGAATCACAGTTAATAATGGCCGAAAGAGCTACTTATAGAGCTAGGGCTACAATGAACAGTGTGATCAAGTTAATAAATTATAGCTTACATGGAGCTAACTTGATCTCCGATTTCTCCCCAGGAAAGCTCCCAAAGGCAAAAGCGCTAGAAAATCAATGGGGACAGGATCTAGCCAGCAGAGAAGAACAAATCGGCAAAGTGCAAAACTTGAGTTGGGATGCAATTTGGTTCTTCCTAGTCAAGCTGCACAGCCAACAGATGGCCACCAAATGCCTTTCCAATGCTATCAATCACATGGTTCCCGAGCTTTTAGATGCCACATACACAAGTCAACTACATTCCAAGCTAAGTCATCCTCCGAAAATTCAGGAAATGCTCTCAATTTGTCAGCTGCATGTGCAAGAAGAGAAGTAGATACAACGAATAAGTTCAAAGGCTATCACACTATTATTTTCATAAATCAAATCCTAGATTTTCATGTTTTCAGTTTCAACAGCTCAAAGCAATTTTTATTGACAGTTAGTTTTTATTTTATTATTTAAACCCTTTCATGTCTTTTAACAAAACTGTCCCCAATTTGTATAAAACTTGACTTGAGAAGTTACACTTTCGTGCTTCTGAATGTATTTTTATCAGTAGCGGATCAAGGTTCTACATTTTTGTGAAGAAACGTTTTCAAGACCTGCACTTTTGTATCTCCTGGAAGTTTTCTCAAATAAGAAAGTGGAATCGAAGTGTTATTTAAATTAGAAAGACTCAAATGCATGTGGTATTTCTATCACTATTCTTTTGTATTCTTTCCTTATGTGATGAAGCATTCCTTTTTAAAATTTTCTATTGTTGATATATGTATGCTCTTCAAGCAATTCTTTATCATGTCATTTCTGAAGATTTAGAATTGTTATACTTTAAAGATATATGTCAGCAATATACATTGTTATGAATGCGATATGTTTTTATAATTACTTTGTTTAATTTCTTAAACAAAGTAATCATTATATATGAATGCATCTTTCTATTGATAAGTAAGCCATCTATATGATTATTTGTCTGTTAGGAATAATTAGAAATTGCATTGTTAATACATTACCCAGGTTAAATAAGTATAGTTGTATATTTTTGAGTTATAGGTCAAAGCACTTATCATCTTTATTATACATTATAAAACAATCATCCATCAAATCATACATTACTGGGAAACTAGTCCCATAATATTCAGTCAGAGCCACCATACCAAATAGAAAAGAAGTTGTACTAAGGTCCAGACTGGGTGGTTATCCCTAATGTTAGTGCTGGGATTTTAGAGGCATCAACATTTTTGGCGCTAGAAGGAGGGCATGAATTGTGAATGGTGAGTGAATCCAAATCCATAGGCCATTCTAATAGTAAAACTCCCTCACAATCTCCTCCAACTTCTCCTTCACATTCTAAATCTCCTACTTTTAAGCGAGAAGTTGAAAAGGAAAATACAACACCCACTATTGAAAACTTAAACACACTTGACAATTCTTCTCTTGAACCCCCTGAAGTACAGTCCTTGATTCATAAACTCCAAGGATATTCGATATCCCAAGAACAGTCTGAGTTATCCCAAGGCAGTGTGACTTTGCAATATATTCCATCCCAACCTCTTACTAGAGCATAGAGTGAAAAGCTTGGTATTACACCAACTGAATCTGCTCTGCCAAGTTAAAAAAAGGCTAAGAAGACACCTTTAGAGTCTAAGAGTGAGATTCCTTCCTCATCATCATCCATTCCATCTAAAACATTGCAAAGTCATCCATCTATTTCACAACTCCAAATCATAGTCCAAAAGGGTACAGGTACTCCAACATCCTCTACCCAATCACTTTCAACTACCTCCTCAACTTCTTCTACAGTTAGCGCAACAATGGCACAAACTAAACCAAGGCCATGAACCAATATAGGAGCTGTCGCAATGCCTACACCTTTGATTCAATTACTAGCCCATCCTGAAAAATGGTTACCAAAATTTAATCCTAACATTGGCATATTAGTAGAAGAACATATAAATAATTTTATGTTATCAATAAACTTGAATTCAGTAACAAAAGAAGACGTTGTTGTTAGGCTATTTAATTACACTCTACAAGGAGCAGCTGGATCACGATATTTTTCATTACCACCAGGATCCATCAATAGTTGGGATGCTTTTTAGGAGCAATTTTTAACCAAGTTTGGAGATGATAAGTCCATAGCGACTTTGATTAATGATCTCTCCAACGTCAAATCTGAATCAAAAGGTAACCCTGTCAAGACTATAGATGTTTGCTAGCAACAAAGGCACTACCTGTGACAAAAGAGTAAATTTAAAATCTAAGTTGGAGGAGCCCCCTACTTTATCTTTACCAACTAATCAAAGCCTGAAGAAACCAAAAATGTTTTTATTTTTAAGGGATTGTAAAAGAAATTGCAAAAAATTGTTATTTTATTCAGAGTTAATTTTTATTTAGCTATTCTTAGATGGTTTTATTTATCCTCAATTCTTTCCAAACTAAGAAAGTTTTAGCTATTGCATTATTTTTCAGAGATAATTGTTTCTCCCAGTGAATCGCCAATTGTTGTGCTATACAACAACTGTCCCCATTTCAAAAAATTTCATATAAAACTTTAGTAAGAAATGGGTCCCCTTTAGAATATAAATAAAATCAATAAAACGTTTGAAAATAAATTTTTTATAATAGATCAAATAAAAATTTTCTTTTAGGGTAGGTTAGATCGCAATCGTAATTTACAAAATATTTGAACCCATGGAAGTCCATTTAAGAAAATCCAATCTGATTTGAGTCATAATAAAACCTTATTGTAAAAAACTTTATCAAAGGAAATAATTATAAAAGCATATTGTCGCATCATGCACATCCTTTATCTCGACAGTGGACTTAAAGTGTTCCATTGAGATCCGCTGATGCAATAACTCTATTAGAAATCGCATCACTACTTGTTAAGAAAACATCCCAAGTGTTCCATGGAAAACCTCCAATGCGATAAGCTGGTCACAATCGCGCATCACTAAAATCACAAGACACATCCCAAAAGCTCCTTTGAAATCTTCTGATGAGATTTCATTATCGTATATTGCGCTTTTGATAAAGGTAAAACATGAACTATTACGAACATGTGCGGTTTAAAGTTATAAGTCAATTATAAAGAAAATTTAAATGATTTATCAATTTTAAAGCATGTTGCCTCCCCATACCAGCTCACCATTGATCACAATCACAACCATGCAGAGGAACCATTTAAGCATGGCACTTGTAACTCTCGATCTGTGATATGAGATTATCGCTAATTGTCGGTCGGGAAGTCACAATACCCATTCTAAAAAGGACCATTAGAAATTTTCAATGTGACATACCATCACGACATTAAAGTTTCACGTTGGAAGTTACATGGAAATCATTAAGAAGCAGTTATGGTTGAATCCTTCAAGGATTTCATCCGTGGTGTCTTAATATATCATAGATCTGTAGCATCTATTATGCTTAATTATTGTTAGTCTTCTACACTGTGTATTGGCTTTTAACAATTTTTTCCACTATTACATCCTTCTGCTTCATTTTGCGAAGTGAATCTGAAATCATCAGTTCGACAAAAATGTTTAAGAAATTTCAGAGAGTAAAGGTCCTCATCATAGCGAAAGATGAACCACCATGTTGGTACTGATAGCTGATACTACATGTTCAAGACTTGGCAAGAATTCATGGGAGGGCATATATAATCTACTTGAAGTCGAGGATCCAACCAAAATTTAAGAAGAAGGAGGAATGGTTGATTCAAGTGATAAATCAGAAAATACTCTTAAGGATTTAGCTAGCTCCTTCCTCCACAACATAACAGCCCGTGCGAAAGTGTTACCATACAATGACCTGGTGAGATGGGTAATAGGGAGTATCAACATAACCAATAGAGCATTCTTTGTAGCCGATGGAAGAATGTTCAGGACATTCATGGAAAAAGATGTCAAGAAGATGTATCATTTGCCGGACCCCCAAAAACATTACAACAAGGCATTTTTAGAAGCTTTCGCCAAGGAGAATGAGGTAGATTCAGACCCTATCAAGCAATGGAGACATTTCCAAATAAGCATAAGCATGAATCCTCTGGTATTTACTCCATGGACTCTTTAGCATCTCCCTATTTTTATGCTAGTGCTATGATATGTAGACTCTTTGGAGCCTCTGATTTAGCTAGATTCTCCATAGAAATGGTGCCTTTAATTGAAGCAGAAATTAACTCTTTCTTCATGGATTGGGCAACCATATTATCAAGTAAAATGGCCAACCAAATCCTTTATTATAGAAGAAATAGGTATGTAACTACCAGGATAATACCCCCATTCTATATGAGCGCCTACATTATGGATACCATTTGTTTCAATTATTACTTCCCCATTCTAGGTTGGAAATGAACTCCTCAAGACCTAACTCCTATTCACATTTATCATAAGTATTTGTGAAAGGCCCATTATAAAGATCATATATATAGAATTTTCCATGGTTTTTTTTACCCGTCCATCAAGCCATATTCAACAGACCCTAGCTCCTCGGTTATCTAATGAGGCCAGCATTGACCTAACATCAATTGGCAGTTGGTTCAGTGAAGAAAAGTTCACCTATGTCTGACTTTTTGGCAGCACCACAGATCCACATGTTCTCCCTTGCATTCTGATAATTTATGGTAAATTTTTTTATTGTGTGGTAGGATATCCAGTCGTCATTAAACAAATGTGGCCTACATTTCCCTCCATTGTGGTACTTACTCACTGCATGATTTCAAACATGCCAAGAAAGAAGCAAATAAGATAACAATTCTGAAGTTAGCAGTCATCCCTAAGAGACAGTATGACCCAAACGAAGTGGCTTACAACTTTACCACTCAGGTGAAATGTTGGCCTGTTGGGGCCTGAACCATGTTCAAAAGTGTTTTAGCTGAACAAATCTCGAAACTACTGGCCCTTTCGGCAACAGTCTGTGGTGCCTGAACTGGGGTCTCACCCGAGGTAGTGTGGGAGGGCACTGGAACCAGGTTTGCACACCCTAGGGATGTCTTGATGAAGTCTGGGAAGTTCACGAACTGATCTTGTGTGCTTGCACTACTCCACGCAGTTATCTGACCTTTGCGTATCTCTATAAGAATGCGAAGAGGCATGGTCTAGATCCTTTAACCCTACTGCGTTATTATTATAGATCTTAAATTAATTTTGTGGGTCCAATACTCTTATCAATTATTCAACATTCATGACAAGTGCGTGAAATCATAAACTATAAGAAGATGCATAAACATATACCAGAATCATAAACATACAGATCTACAAATGGATGCACAATATTTCCAAATCAACATAACTTTTATTAAACTTCTGTTCTGTTACAATCCCAACTCCGCCCTATGCACTCAACTGCAAGGGTCCATGCACATAGCTGTGGACTCTACCAAGCCTCTCTACACACAACTGCAGAGCCTCTTCCTACTCCTACAACCCAAGACTCGGACATACAGACTCAGAGCAAATATCGCATTCAAAAACCCATATCACTTGAACTCAATTCTAACTAACTGACTTCTACACTTAGAGACTTTCTCTATTTATACATTCCCATGGTCTGAGGACCATGGGCAAGCTGACTCACTTTACATTACCTTACATTATTTGAGGGTGGACAACCCTTTGACTTGACTCATTACAATTCACGCTTCGCACACTTTGTGGAGCCTTTACAATACCATTACCCAAAATTGTGGGCTTTAAGCCCCAAAACCATTATGCGGGGGATCCGCTGCCCAACAGGCCTCCAACACAAATATTGTGACTCGCCCTCGAGTCACCCTATTGGTGTGGCAAGTCGCGCTGCCAAGGCTTCAAATTCTGCCATCCTTGTGAGTGAGGCACTACAATCTATTTCTCCGTCATTGCCTCTTGCAACGCTTCTTAAAGCTCTTGCTCCATTGCCCCTACTAATTCATTTAACTGATGATGCTCATTCTTCTCTGTTATGCTAACAAAAAGTGACCACTCATAGGATTTTAGCTATAGCTGAGATGTCAAATGAGTGAACTTTTTGTGCAAGAGTAGCAAGCTTGTGATCTCTGGTTCAGTATACTCAATGTCTGTTGAAGCTTGTGTTGCGTTTTTGCAAGAGAGTTATTGCTATCTGCGACATCCCAATATTCAAGTTTTGCCATGGGCACGTGGCCCAAAGACACTTTTAAATGGAATCCTGTATTTTGTGTCAAGATTCACCATCTTGCCCTTATCTTTCATAGATCGCTTACCAGACTGTGGTTTTCGCAGTGACATCCAAACTGGTCCTGCTATCTATCTGGGAATTCCCAATACATCTCCTATCATTGGCATTGGGCTCAGCACGGTGTCCTTGGCTATCGACATTACACTGTCCCGAAGTTCTTGCATCTCTTTTGGCAATGTTGCAAACACTGGGCTTACTCTCAAAGCATCGAAGTTTGATGGGTCCATACCTGTTGGATAGTGTAATATATTAATTCTGAAGATGCCACAGTTTGTTCGGTGGATGACCAACTGTGATTTATAGGCATGTTGAAATTCAAATTCGGCCATTCCCCCCTTATTCAGGTCATTAATGTGAGATTTACGGTAGAGTGTTCTGAATCTGGCTCTTAATTCATATCTTAATTGCTCGTCACCCGCTCCTTTTCGCCTTAACTCGAACATCTTGTCATGAACAGTGACACCAATGGTCACTTCCTTGTCTATCCATGTAGAAGCACAACCCATTATGTGCGATCATGACCCCTGTGACATACTGACCCTATGTGGAACCTCCTTTCTCGCAACTCTCCTACATGTTTATAGTCCTACACCCTCTTTCAACTGCTTGGAGCGCTAAGACTATGCTTCCTATAGATAGTCAAGTGGTCGCACCCTCGCACAAGGCTTCAACTTTCTTGCTAGCTTGGGCCATGGGCACCCTTCAAAGACCTTTGCATCCGTTAGTGCGTCATGTTCTTCTTTGTATGGTACGCTCCCTGTTTAGTAAGGTGCGATCGCAGCCATGTTAGCAAGGTCATAACTCCTTCTAATGTAGCAGTAGGGCTAGCTAGAGTGGGCCCCATCATGCTTAGTTTCTCGCAGGCCGCGGTGTCCAGTTCACTGATTTCTTTGTCCAATGTCACACTTTTCTTCCTCAGTCGTGCCCAATCTTCATTGAGTTTGCGAAGTTTCAATCTCCCTTGTTGAATGGCTTCTTGTAACTGTCTAATTCTTTTATCCAAGTCCTCTTGTCCTGCCCCAACTATGGGAGCTATGGTCTGGGGATTCTTTTCTACTCTCCTAGTTTCATCTCTTCTTGGAAATGTTGGGGTCCTTTATACACTCCGGTTTTTTCTTATAGTCCTATAGACTCATTGAACTGTTGGTACGTGCAGCTCCCAGTCAGTTCATCTCACTTGATGAACCCTGTTCATGACTCCACATAGCTTTTTGAAGGCTCTGATCGGGAAATATAGTGTCCATGCAGAGCTGCTAGTCCCACTAAGATGGGTAGCTATCTTAGAAACAAACAAACTAAAGTTACTTTTGTTTTCCTTTATGAGAAGCAGATAGGAGAGCAGCAAAGAATACCAACCTCAATCTTTTGCTTGGTTCTCCGCTTGTTCCTTCTCCCCTTTAACGGATCTTTTCCGCTCCTTCCTTGATCACTCCGCTTCAAAGAGTACCTGTAAAGTCAAAGCAGCATAATACCTTCAAAGT
>APFE031592254.1:0-17429 GCA_000404065.3 Pinus taeda | reverse complement strand
TCTTGAACCATTCTACTTCTACATCTGGCTGCAACATGTCCAAGATTATGACATACATAGCATTCAACATTATTTAGTGGAGGAGTAAAAGATTTCCTTTGAAGAATTTCTCTCCTTGGCTATTGATGGGGTTTTCTTCTCATCTCTTCGTTGTGCATTTCAAATTTCTTATTAGAGTTTCTTGCCTCACCTTGTAAGCTAGATTCACCTTCAACAGATTCATAAAAGCCTAGACCAGTTTTGATACTAGGAGATATTTTACTACCAAGAATATCATCCAAAAGCTTAGTACTATTTTGAAATTGCAACAATTTATCCTTTTCTTCTAATTTACCTTTTAAGATATTTACCTCAACCTGATGTTGTTCTTCCTTTTCCAGATACTGTTTCCTTAGGTCTTCTTCAGCTTTTCTTCCTTCTTCCACTTCTTTCTTTAATATGATCACTTCATGTTCTTCAAGAGCTTCTCTGTTCTGCTCCTTTGATTTTTCAAGATCTTCTTTTAGAGAGAGGATATTTGATTCAAGTCTCTAAATTTTTATGCTCTGATCTTTTACTATATCCTGCAATTTCTCCCTTACCCTGGTTACTGTCTCCAATTGTTCGTTTAATTTGGTAACTTCTTCAGTTCTGCATTCTTCTTTTCATATGCCATGAGACTTGTAATGTCTTCACTACCATTGAATGAGTCATTACTTTTAACATGGGTATAATAGCTTCTATTACCTTCTTTAGACATCTTTCCTTTGTTATGAGGGCATCTAGCAGCGTAGTGACCAACTCTACCACATGAAAAACATTTGAAAGGTAGCTTACCTTTGAACCGTCCAGTTCCCCGTTCAAGATTCTTGACAAAATTTACCTCATCTTCTTCCTCTGACATGTATCTTGATGCTTCGAATGCGGCTTCTAATAGTCCCTCTTTTCGCATCTCAAAAGCAGTTAAGATTCCGTGAAGCTGTGACATGGTGATTTTCTGAAGATTCTCCTTTTCTTCTATGGCAGACACTTTGGAATCAAATTTAGCAGACATGGATCTCAAAACCTTTTCAACTAAGACAACTTCCTTAAAGTCTTCACCCAAATCCCTCATACAATTTACAATCTCATCCATATGCAAGAAGTAATTAGCTATGCTTTCATTACTATGCATCTTAAGATTTTCATACCGGATTTTAAGAGTTTGAAGCTTTGCTTTTTTTACCTGTTCATCTCCTTCGTAGCTCAGAATGGTTTTGTCCCACATTTCCTTAGCTGATTTGAAATGCATGACCTTCATAAATTCTGATTGTGTCAAACTTCCCAATAAGACAGTAACAGCTTTGGCATTGAGCTCATATTGCTTTCTCTCGGCTGCATCTGTAGGAATTGCTGATGGGAATTTGTATCCACCTTCTACGATTCCCCAAACTTCTGCTCCAAGCGATTGTAGATATGTTGTGATTCTTATCTTCCAGTGGGTAAAGTTGCTCCCGTCAAAGATTGGTGGCTTGATGTGTGCCTCTCTTTCTGGATTAGCCATTCTGATGGATCTTTTCCTTCAAGCGATCAAGCTTCTTCAAAAGGACCCGCTCTGATACCAATTGTTGGAAATAATACTGAGAGGGGGGGGTGAATCAGTATTATCAAATCAATTACTTTTCTTTTTTACATACTCAGATTTATATACGCGGATTCAGTTCAGTATATCTGCGTATATACGCGACTGTGTCAAATGCAACTAGCGTACATGCAGTAATTTTATGATTCAATTAGTTTATCTTCAGTAAATGCATCAGAACATTATTAACCTCATTAACAGTAAACAGGTGTAGTAAAACAGTACAGATCATCACCCATAAGAAGCACACATGAACACCATGATATAAGGTGGAAACCCAATGTGGGTGAAAACCACTTGCTGCAATTCATCTCTTTCTTCCTTTAATAAGAAACTTCTTTTACAATGTACTGGTGCAGTCCTTTACCAGCACGTAGGCTTCAACCTGCAGAGGGCTACAACCCTCTCTCGTTTTCCAGCTACTTCTAGAAGGGAGCTACAACCCCCTTAGCTTTGTACTAGTGGATATACTAATACGTAGGTGCTGACCTACAGAAGGCTGCAACCTTCTTTTCTTCAGGGACCACGTTTCATTAATTTTCAGACTAGATCCATAAGTACAAAACAATCACTACAGCAATACAATCATCAACTTACACTTGTATCATAAATCACTAAATCACCCAATACTAAATCAGTGAAACCCTGTCATCAAAACACAGAGCGCAAACCAGAGCCCAGAACTCTGCAACAACCACTAGAATCAACAGCAACCTAAAACACCAAATCTCATAATGCATACGCTAATTGACTATATCAAAACCGTGTGTATACGTGCTTTCACCAGAGACAACCCGCGTACAGATCTAAAGATAATTACTTATACCTTCGATGTCATATCCAACCCGAGCACAAACTGCTAACCAACAATACTAGATCTTCCCACTTCGTCAGACATCCATTCCTTGCACACCCTTTTGCCTAATGATCTTCTCCTTATATAGGTTAGGCTTTTCTCAATACCATGGTCCAAAACCATGTAGAAACAGTACCTTGGACCCAATACCTAGGGTCGTCATTTCGAACCAAATACCATGGACCAAATACCATGGACCAAAACCATGTACGCACTTTTCCTTCTATGAACTTGTGTGTATACGTATATGCACCTTTTTCTCCGCTATCCTGCGTATATACACACTTTCATCACGGTCAACCTGCGTATACCTCTCCCTTGACCTGCTGCATTCTGATTTGTCATCTGAATGAGTTGCCATCACCTGTATCAAACCTCTGAGTGAGTTGCCATCAAGGACAACACCTGAATCATAATGCCAACAAATATGGTCTAGACAACATATCAGTTACTTTATTTATGACACCTTTCTTGTACTTAATTACTAAGTGAAATTTCTGAAGAAATCCAATCCATATGTGATGACGAGATTTTTTCAACTTAGTTTGAGACTAAAGGCACTGAAGCGACTGATGATATGTGTGAATCATTGTTTCCTTACCCATTAAATAATGTTTCCATTTCTTAACACTTTCAACCAAAGCAAAGAGTTCTTTATCATATGTCAGATAATTCTTTAATGTCGTAGAAAAAGTTTCAAAATGAAAACAAATTGGTTTCCCTTTTTGAAGTAATATTGCACACATTGCATAACCTCTAGCATTTGTTTCAATTTCAAATGGTTGTTGAAGATTTGGTAAAGCTAATATTGATGCTATGACAATTTTTTGCTTATGTGTATCAAAATATTTTTGTTGTTTACCTCTCCACTAAAAGGGAACTTTAGAACTTGTTAAAACATGTAACAGTTATGCAATCAAAGAAAACTGAGCAATAATTTTCCTCCAATACTAAATTGCACCTATAAAACTTCTAACTTCAGCCACATTGTGTGGTCTTGGCCACCTAAAAATCACATCAATTTTCACTGGATCTATTTTCAAACTTCCACTTCCAACTATGTAACCAAGATAATTGAGTGAAGTTTTCCCAAACTCACATTTGGAAAGTTTAAGGTAGAAATTTTCCCTATGCAACACTTAAAAAATTTGTTTAACATGTTTAACATGCTCTTCCATACTTAAACTGAAAATCAGAATATCATCTAAGTAGATTATGACAAATTTACCAATGTATGGGCAGAATACATCATTCATAGCCCGCATGAAAGTTTCTAGTGCATTACACAAACCAAAAGGCATAACTAACCATTCAAATAGTCCCTGCCTAGTTTTAAATGCAGTTTTCCAGATGTCATTTTCTGCAATGTGAATTTGATGATACCCACTTCGTAAACCCAACTTAGTGAAATAAACAACATTTTTCAGTTGTTTAAGGCCCTAAAGTCGACACACATTCTCCATGTCCCATATTTCTTAGGAACCAAAATTATGGGTGATCCACATGGAGATGAACTAGGTCGAATGAAAACTCTTTCAATCAACTGTTAGATTTGTTTCTTTATTTCTTCATTCTCTATAACTGACTTGCGATACATTCTGATATTAGGAAGAGGGGCATCAGATATCAATTGTATCTCATGTTGTATTTCTCGCTTAGGAGTAAGATGTTTTGGTTCTTTAAATAGACTTTGAAAAGAATCTACCACTTTAACCAATCTATATTTAAACTGAGATTCACAACCTATAAAAGCATCATGTTGATCCTTATGACATTATTTTACAACCATGAGTACATATCTCTTGCTTGAACTTATTAATCCCTTCATCTAATTAACTAAAACTAAATGCAAGTGTGATTTGAGTTTATGCGCCCTGACAATATATTCAATGGTATCTTTCTTAAGGTGATATTTATGCTCTTTCTTATGAAACACTGCATCACGATCACATAGATAAGGAATTCCTAGCACCACTCCACATATGTCTGCTGGAATCACATATAAATCCACTTCATCAATGTAATTAGTTGTGATGGAAAAATTTAAACGACATTTCTTTGTGACATTAATCTGAGTCTCTTTATTTAGCCAACCTAGTGGGTATGGTCTTGGATGATTTTGTGTCTCCAAACCCAATTTCTTAACTAAATCTTCAGATATTTTATTGTTATTAGAAGTTATCCTTATACGAAATAATTCAACCCTTTTATCCTCATTCAGATGATTTATGTTTGAAGAAGATGCAGAAGTACTAGAACTTGAACCATTGTCAAAAGTTTTACCTACCGAAACCATTGTGGTTATCTTCCTTTCATCACCTGAGTCGGAGCCTATATATTGTTGGATTTCTACATTAGCCTTCTTTTCACCTTTCTTCTTTTGGAACTTCTTTGGTCTAAGTTCAGGGTGAAGTTTCCAACATTTGGATTCATCATGTCTGATCCTATGACAATGAGTACAAGTAGGTCTTTCACTTTCCTTCTGAGTTGTTGCTAATCTCTTTCCCTTCAAATTTCTCTTCCTCTTGCTGTCTTTGGAATCCTTGATTTCCAACTGTTTTGATGGTTTTGTGAAAAATTGAATGGTCTACCACCTAATTCCATATGTATGGCCTGAACACACACTTCATCAAAGTCATTAAGATTAAACATCAATAATATATGCTGTAAATATGAATGTAAATTTCCAATGTACTTTAATAAAGTTTCACGTGCATCCAATGGAATACCAAGAGCCAAAGCTTTCTTCTTGAACTCCTGAGTAAACGCCTAAACATTCTATCCTTTACCTTACCTCAAATGCTACCAATCAATAACATCTTGTTGCATGTACCCTAAAGGATATAATTGTTTTCTGAGAGCTTTTAAAAACTTAGACCATGAAGAGATGAATTTTCCTTTTCGCTTTACATCTATTTGAGTTTTAATTTCCCACCATATTAAATTTGTTCCCCCCATTCTGGTGTAGCTAATTGAATTTTTGTTTTTTCATTAGAAATGTTCTGAATACGACAATACACTTCTAACTGCTTAATCTAGTTATCTAACTTTTCAGGATTCATTTCACCATCGTAAATAGGTAGCTCAAATTTTACATCAAGTTTCAAAAGAGATGATTTCTTAGGTTTCTTTTATGTTTCAGAATCTGAATTGGAAGAAGAAGAAGAAGATGATGATGATGGAGATGATGGAGGAGAAGGAGGTTTACCAGCCTTGCCTTTTCCCTTGTCCCTCTTCGATATCTTTGAAGAAGAATCTGCATCTCTTGCCTTCGTATCTTCATAGAGTTCTCCTAACATTTTCTGCATGGTCAAAAACATTTGCTGAAACTATTCCTAATCCATGACCTTCCCTTAAGGAGTTTCACCTGCATCAGATCCTGTCACTATCGGTCGATGAGCGAATTTTCACTTTCCAATTTCTGGATCGAACTCCTCAAGTGTTCCTTCTCCACGTCGCGACCTTGACCTGGTTAACATTCATTGGAACAAATTATGCAAAACACAACCTTCTCTGATACCAAATTATATGATCGGATATTGATCATAATTAAAACTGAAATAGAATTGAATATTTGCCAACAATGAATTGATTGTTAACTTAAGTGCTTTGTGTGGAAGACTGAAGGAAAGCAGTTGATTTAAGACTTAATCGAGAAATGAAGAAGCATAATTAAACATAAATTTTCAGCAAGAACAAAGATAGAAGACAACAAACATTGATTACAGAGTTCATCCCTGATGGACTACATCTTTGGATCTACTTTCAAGATGGGCATCTATTTTATTAAGGATTGATCCAAGGAACTATTTACACAGAAAAAACACCAGACTGAATGTGCTCGTAGGAACCTATGGTCTCTATCAATAGAAATCTATCTCTCCTATCTTTCCAACACCTATCTCAATTCCTAATTCCGCCTTCGGATGGCCAAGATACACTGAAAACAAGAACTGCCTCTCTAGCTCAGCATTTGCAACAAGTCTCAAAATCTCTCCAAGGCCTTTTACATAATCATAAGGATGAATATACTCTCCTAAGGTTCACTCAAACTCCCTCAGGCTAAGATAGGCATGTATGTGCTACATTGAATGTAGAATATATCGGTCTTGTCACCTTATGACACTTAGGCAAGAGGTTACATGGTCTTCGAATTAATTTAAAACAAAAATCAACAACAAAAACCAAAATAAACCTTAGGATAAACAATCTTGTTGATGGTCTACTGACGGTTTGAAAATTTTTGACCCATTGGCATGTGACCAACTGTGGTCTAACTGATGGCTGCCACCCACGCGGTCATCTCCGACAGTTCCGACAAACAGTTGCGTAAATGTTATTGTGTGTGACAGCTCTGTGCTGCAGTTCCGATGTGGTTAATGCTGACTGTTGCTGGTTACATGGCCTCCAAATTGTGTGGTTACCACCCAATGGTACGGTGAAGACTGTGTTCACAAGAACCCAACACAGTTAGGACCTTTGCGTGGTTAGTTCCCTATATTACAACATTTGCATTTGACACTGAACTGACAAGATCCTCCTGGATTAGTTGAGATACCTCAGGGGCACTTCTCAATATGGATTATGGTACAGACAGATAGAGGGAGGGAAGATTCAAGATTTCATTGATGAAGATTGGGTAGTGAGAACACATCAGGAGGGAACTTCAGTATTGGATCAGTGATAGTTTCTTGGTACATCAAGAAATAGAGATCGATTACACTCAGTTCAGCAGAGGCATAGTACATGGCTACGAGTCAGGAAGCATGTGAGGCCATTTGGATGAGGAAGATCCTGGTTGGCTTATTTGTTCAGTGGATGGATCCAACTGTGATTTACTACGATAATCAGAGTTGTATCAAACACTCTAAAAACCCATTTTTTCATGATTGGTCCAAGCATATTGATATCCGTTATCGTCATCTCAAAGATTGTGTATTGAGGCGAATTATGTTGTTAGAGTACATTCCCAAGGAGGAGAAAGATGCTCACATTTTGACAAAGGCATTGTCAATATGTAAATTCGAGTTTCACAGAGACAGGATTAGGGTAGCTGATAATCCCTTTCTTGTGAGGTGTTATCTTCTGGAGTCATCGCATTCATGTTTGTTGTAATCGATGTTTCGAACCAACCTTTGTGGTTCATCAACAGGATTAGATCCATGAGTGAATAAGTCAGAACGCAATAGGGTAATAAATAAGGCTAGGGTTGGGATGGGAATGAATATCAACCAACATGTTTGATAATGATATAATTCATTTTTAGTTATAATTAATTAATTTTTAATATTTTGTTAATAATTTTAGACTTAGTTTTTAATTTTTAATTTAATATCTAGTTTTCTTTCTTTAAGATCATTAATCTTTTTTGATAAATGTATTTTTGGTTTTTTATTGAATGATTAAAAATAACTATTAATTCATACTTAATATCAATTAATGATTATAAACTAACTAATAATTTTCTGTATAATTAATTAATTTTTATTAATTATATGATTAAAATGAATATTAATGATTTACATTTTTTATTTTGGTAATAAGATGTATGAATTATCTTTATTTTTACTTATAATTGAATGATTAAAAATAAAGATAAATAATAATTAATACCTAATGACTAATAATGATTATAAATTAATTTATTATTATGCACAATAACTTAATTTTTATTATTAATTTCAAAAATGAATTTAATGTTTACATTGAATAAAAAATTTTAATCCTTTAATTTGTTTCAAATTGAGGATTCTAATTTTTTTCTATTAATTTTTATAATCACTGAAAATATTTTGGTAAATAATGTTGCAAAGATTAAATGCTTATAAAACTTTATTATATTATTATGAATTATAATTAATTAATTTTATGAAAAATTTAATCTTAGAATTGAATATAATGATTGAGATTAGATTTAAATTAAACTGATTTATTAGATTAGAAATTAAAATGAATTAAAATAGAAATTTATAATTTTTTGTAATTTATTCTTGATTATTTTATTAAATTTTTTAAACTTTTTAGGGCTAATATACTAAAAGGAAAATCTTGGAGGCCAAGTCTAGCGATAAGAGGGAAGGGAACATTTAGGAGAAGGTGGAATCGGAGGTGAGAGTAGGAATCCAATTATCACTAATTTTCCAACCATCATCGTGGTTAAGGTTGTTAGGGTGTTTACCTATTTCGATGGCTTCTTTGAATTTCCTATGGTGATAATGATCAATTTGGCCACAACACAAGAGTTTTCAATACAAATATGTTACATGTTAAAAATTTTAGGAAATATATAACTTGTGAAAACAAATGGAAAAAGAAATCAGTGAAAAAAATATCCTTATTGCTTGTTCTAAAAGAGTCATGTTCCTTAAATTTGGATATTTTTTTGCCCATAGTAAAAGTTCCTCGCTATTATGACATATGTTTTTAGGATCATGAGATTGATTCAACACCATATTAGAATATGGAGACAAAATGATTCAACTTTCCAAGATGAGCACTTCACTTGGTTGAATGAAGGTGTTAGCTGTGAGTAGTGTCAAAACCTTAGGGAAGAAAAATACTAAGGCCTAAGAAAATATATCACCACTTATCCACTGAAAGAAAAAATTTCAATCCCACAATGGCCTCTAGGAGTACATTTCGTTGGATGGAGATCACACTCTGAGAGATGATTGCCTAATACAATGAGAAGTGTACATATATTGTCACAATTCCCCTCACAGTCAGACCCTATAATTGTGTCCTATAATATTAATCATATTACACTATTTAATTATAAATTATGACTATCTGATAATTATTGATTTGAATAATTAGTCTGAAATTGCATTTTTAGTATTTATGTATACATGAAAATATTCAGAAAAAAGGTACTTTTTGTGAATAGTTAATTTTGAAGGAATCTAAATACACAAGAAATTATGGTGCCTCGGTGTTTAGCGGTTATCCTCTCATTGTACCAATTGTTCCCATGCCCTCTACTGCTTTTGGTGAATTCCTCTTTGATGATGTTCAATGCCAATAAAATGGACATTTATCCTTGATGTTTTTCTGAGCCAAAGGGAAGCTCCACAAGTAACAACCAAAAAGTAGCCTCAAATATATTATTGGGGGCCAAAATGCAGTAATTATATGACAAGCCAAGAAACATTGCATGATAATAATATTCCCTTTAATATTGATTAATAATTTCTTTGCATGATCATGTAATACTAAAGTGCCAAGTAGGGACATTTAAAATTAGTCATCCATCAATATCACCTTTAAGAGTGATTAGTAATTAATACTTCCTATTACACCCACAGTAGTCACCAACTTCAAGGATAGCAATATAAACATAACAAAAATGAAATTAAAAGAAATGCTAGGAAGTCAAATGCGACTAATCTTGAGTCAAGAAAATACCAAGCCCTTCACATTAGCAAGACATGGTTAGGCACTAAAACATAAAATCCTTCCATTGCATCATTTTCACCTTTTCTTCAATTGAGAACATAACTTTTAGAAAAGAAATCATTGAAAAAGGTCCAAAAATCCTAACAAATACTTGAGTGATTGTCGTATCAATTAAACAGAAAGAAAATCATTGGATATGCTTTTAAATTGTGGAATATATTGAAGAATATGAATCTTTCTCATCCCTTGCTCCTAATCAAATTGTAATCTGTGGTTTCCAATCAAGCAATCCATTTCCCTCCAAGATAGTTAATAGATCACTTTGGAGAAGGACTTCTAGAAACATTGGGATAGTAGAAATTGAATTAACTAGGAGGAAAATGAAGCACTTTAGTGGGTGCTCCAAAATATTTGAACGCAACTGAAAATTATTGTATACTCCCTCCACACATTTTAAAACATAAACCATTCATTTGCATCTCATTTATTTTCCACCTTTCTGTAATATGTAATTCTTTGAGCAATAATAGAGCATTCATAAATATTGTCATGAAAGAGGACTCTTCATAATCCTAATAACTTTGGCTCTAACAAACAAATAATTTCATGTAGTGAATAAATATTACATGGTGGATTTCAGTGATTAAAATGAAAACATTATTCTTAATCTCATTACAACAAAAATAAATTCAACCTTAACTAGTTGGGATGTAACAAATCAAGAATTTCATGTAGTAAAGTAAACTTACATGGTAGATCCCAATTATTTGCAATGACAACTTTATTCTTCATCTTATTACAACATAGATAAATTCAAGAGTACATACATATTTCCTTATCTGAGACAAACTTTGAACACATTCTGAGATTTCATAGAAATATAATGAGACAAATTTTGAACACATTTCAAGATTTCATAGAAATATAATGAGACAAACTTTGAACACATTCCAATATTTCATAGAAATATAATGATACGATTTACTTGTAGGACATGAGAAAACTATCTACATCTAGAACCCATCACTAGACAATAGTGTTATTGAGACTTCATCTCATGGCATTAGAATCATGTAGATAGATAGTTTTATAGAGATACCTTGCAACACCTATTCAACACTACCTTCAAATTCATCAATTGATTTACTTTAGTAGCAAATTCTAGTGGGATTTCATTAAATATAGCCCCAAAAAATCCATTTATGATAGTTGTCGTTGCCTTCTCTAGATCTAGCCCCCTCTGGAAATAAATAACTGATATTCCCCATTTTCGAGGTACTTGATTCATGTTCAACATGGGTTATTGGGTTCTTCACGTGGAAAATGTTGCAAATATTAGATGTAATGGAAACAAGCATGCAATTCAAGGTTTCTCCTAAAGTCTCTTGGGTGAATTATAAAACACCATCTACTTAAAACATGATATATGGTAGTAACAAAAACATACCCAAGATCCAACTTAAGAATTCAAAATGTTGCAAAGAGGAGATTTCTTAAACAATATCAACTTTTTAATTGCATAATCACACTAAAATAGACAAATCTTTAAAATGTTGAAAAGTGTGAAAAAATGGAGTTGGAATATTATAGTTATGTCAGGGTAGATATAGCTATGTAAAATGTAAATTCTATCTAAAACATGTAAATGTAACTTCTATAGCTACATGAAATGTAACTTCTATATAAAAAATGGAGTTGAAATATTATAGTTACATTAGGGTAGATATAGCTACTTGAAATGTAACTTCTATATAACATTCTAAATATCCCTTTTCAGTCATTTAAGAGGCTAACATTTTTTTCTTTTATCTTCGGTTAATAACTTAATACTCGAGAAAAAATAGCATTGAATTGGTTCTTCACTAACCAAGGGGAAACTTTAAACCAGTGTGAAAATGCTTACTTATTCCCTTGCCATATTTCTGATATTTTATTTGTGTGTGGATTTAAGCTAGTGTAATGTAACTTCTACATCTTTGACAATTTAAATGTAAAAAATTACCCAGATTGAAGTTATACAAATAACATATGCACAATAAGATACAATATGCATGAGTTATAAGTAATATGACGTTTACATGTTATATCAAGAAAAAAAAATTCTCATATCATTAACTCTTATCATATAGTTGGTGATGGATATAGCCTTTAAAATTATGAGCCATCCTTGTCATATCTTATGTTTAAAGATTATTATAGCTCTTAAAAGCATCAACCTTGTTTTTTATTTTATGTACGGTCAATTTAAATGGAAGTGCTCATAATTTTATTCAATATTATCTTGTACAACTGGAAATAAAATGATGTGGAGGTGGTGTTTCTAGTCATTTTCAAACTTTTTTTATTTACCTAAATTTAGCCTATTTAAGGTAAATAGTTGCACTTGTTAGCACTCAAATCTACCTTAGGCTTAAATAAGGTAAAACTCAAAGCTACATCAAACCACGCTCAGCCTCGTAGCTAGCCCTACGAGGACAGGAGAGGGCTCTCTCCGGGTCAATCTCGGCAAAGATAATCGATGAGGCTCGAGATTACTAAAACAAAAGCTAATTTTAGGCTAGATATGCAGTACAAAGGTTTGATTTGAGTTTTTAGGAGTTTTGTGTTGAATCAAAGAAAGGCAAATTTGGGCTTGGGGATGAGGCACAGTTTTTGCAGAGGTCTATTAGGGGCAAGGTAGGCGATCGTCTTGATGCTTTCAAAGGGAATGAATGGGTAGATCAGACTGGTGAGGAGCTAAGGAGAGCAAGAAGCTTCCAAGGATTCTCCTTAAACAGATGAAAACATGGAAAATCAAACAAACTTAAAGGCAGAGCATAACCATCGATGGATTCTACCTTAACACTTCATTTGTTCAATTGCAGAAGATGAAAAGAAGGAAAATGATACACAAAAAACAACTTACAATTACTGAAATTAAGCACACCATCAAAACATAAAGCCACATGGATCCCAAACAGTGCTGCAAAACCCTGGTCTTTCCTTAGCCAAAAATGCAGAGAAAATATGTACAATAGTATGCCAAAGCCTTTCCCAAGAGTCCAACCTCTCCAACCCTTGAAAATGACTGAGAAAATACATCTTATAGACCATCCTAACCCCTTCCCATGACTTTAGGGGTCGAATTCCTCCTTCTAGGAGCAGTTCCAACTAATTCTAAACAAGGAGCTAGAATATAGGCATCCAAACAACTTGCCTCTAAAAGAAGGGAAACTGATTCTTACACTTGATTTTTACTTTTTTAGGAGTGAATCTTCTAGAATAGGTAAAAATGAGTCCAAGTTACATCATGTACATCAAATTATATCAAGATGGGTCAAAAATCACATCAAGAGGTGAAACTGGTCATAACTGGCCGAAATTCTAAGCTGGAAGGTGAAAATTTGACCAAAAATCTCTATGCGCCGCGCGCCTTTCAGCCTTCTTTTGGGGCACTTCCTGACATCAAAATCAAGCTCACAACAGCTGGTTGGAAATCCCTGGATGCCTGCTGTCCAGCCCAAGTGGAATTTCCAAATTTGGAGCTCATTTACCCCTTCAAAATGTCATTCTCCCAGAAGTACTTCCTGCTGGAGCAAAAGGTGGCAGCAAGGTGGTTTTCATGGTGTTTTTGGGCCTTTTGATCATCTAGAACTTGATGAAATGCTTCGAAAATACTTGAGCATGCATAAATTACCATGAAAAACCCAAAAATATAAAGTTTTCCTTGAGCAAGTGTCCCAATCAAAAGTGAGCGCGTCGACGCGCTACGCGTTGAGCTGAAAAACCTGTTTTTAAGCCAAAATTTTTCAAAATGACAAAAATTTCTCCGAATTTGCTCAAATTTGGAATGAAGATCCTCCATCATGTATCATGCCCAACCAATGAAGCCTCGGCCAAAATCCGAAGTGAATCAAATGTTTCACGGCGCTTCAGTGTCCCCCTGGTGTATGCAGTTCAGTGGTGCAATCTCTGTCTTGGTTGTATGATGTGTTGTTGTCAGTCATGGTGTTGCGAAGTGTATGTTCAGCTTGTTGAAAATGAGAAATGAGACCTTGGTGTCTTTGTCTCCAATCGCCAAATGCGTGCCAAAGGGGAATGAGGGATTGAGAACACCTATAAGTGAGATAGGAATGGGATATGGTGATGGGGGGTAGTTTTAAAGGACAGGAGTGAAATGAAATGGCAACATATTAGTGAGTCAAGTGGAATCAAGGACAAAGAAACAACCTTTGAATGTTATGGATATTATTCTTTTATCAATGGAGGAATGTAGTAGTATGTAATAGGGTTTTGGATTTCACATGGGAACTATTGGTTACCTATACCAATAGGTTTCATATCTCATGATTGGCAAAATTCAAATGCCAAATATGCTCCACTTTGTTGTTACAAAGGATCCATATTTGCAAAAGAAGACAAGGTGTGTACATACCTTTAGGCCTATTATTTTTTTTTTGGATGACCCAACAGTCTAATCTGGGTCATGCCATGTTTTCAATTTATGTTGTAGAATAGAGAAAGAAATCTGTCCAAACTATTTAAACTTGGCAGATCAGTAGTCAGGCAGAGAAACTAAGGTTCCTGACTGCTTAATCTGGGGCCTTGGAAGGAATAAGGGTAGTATTAGATAGGAAGTGAAACAAAAAAGCCAATGCAAAAGAAAAGGAACACAAAGGGTCTGCAAATTCAAGTGCACCCTCCAAGAAGAAATAAAAAATGTTAGGCAAATAATTGGGTAGGTAGATGAAGTTGCAGAAGTGGTGTTCCCCCCAGGATCAACTTTGTTATGCAAAGTACAGGCAAAACAACACAGTGGAGCATGTCTAACTCCCCTCTCTCCCTTTGTTTACCACTCATAACTAACACCCCTGCACCAGGTATGATCATAAGGAAAACTCAAAGTTTTATGGTGGTTCTTAAGGCCATTAGAAGCCACATTTCTTGTGTAAAGTTCTTTTCATTTTCATCTACTCTTCACACTAAGTTGTTTTCATAAAAACTTGGTTGTACTGATCCTCATTCATATTTTCCCCCCATATTAACAGCTAACTCTATTATTTAGCTCCCTATACTTCATTTTCCCTATTATTATAACACCATGGTGTATAAACCCCACACACTGTATAAATCCCTTCCTTGGCACTATAGCCATAATTTCCACTCCCTGGGAATTAAATTAACACCTGGTTAAGGTCAAGAACCCATGTTTAACCCCTTTTCTCCATCTGAACCCATCCCCCTACTCAAGTCTCCATTTTGCCTAAAAAACCCTTAAAGAAACCTTTTTTGACCCCCTTAAACCATTAAAGGGCAGAAATCTCATGAAAATATACCCTCCCCGCCTTATCCTAAGGTCGGGATCCAATTTGTGCCCTTTATATGACTTCATCAAAACCCCCTTTTCCTATAGTTGTGCCCTTGTATACTTTGTACAAAAAAATTTTGCATGAAAATCTTTTGTTTCTACCATTTTCTAATGTGGGCGGGCAAATTTGATTTCAATTAATTAAACCATCCAAAACCTTTGAAAATCATCTATGAAGCGGAGGGTCCCGCCGGGCGCGCCTGCCAAGAAATATGATATTTTAACTCGCCCGCTCACTGCTATCATCTGTGCAATTGATCCACCCGATGATCGTCCGATCGCGGCTTTGCTAGATCTACGGTCAGCACCGATTGCGGAGGGGCCCGACGTCCGACCCTTAACAAAGATAGAGTTTATTTGCCGTGCAGGTTCATTACCCGACGGCCGTCCGATCATGCGCTCGCAGATCAACAGCTCCTATCAATATCGGAAGGCCCCCGACGTCCGACAGATACCTTCCGATATCTTTCAGACGCTTGTGTCACGCGGGGACAGGTGTCGCGGCCAAACTCCGTCAGAGCCCCCTCTGACAGATTCCTTGCCGTGCAGGAGGGGGCCCGATATGGTGACACCTGTCGCTCCCACGTCCACGCCCTGCTGTTGCCCACGTCATTACCACAACCGCCCACCTCGTCCCCCATTCGCCCACCTGGCCGCCACCTCATTGCTCCCGTGGACCAGCCTCAGGCCGCCACGTCACCCGATGACGTCCTGCTGACGTCATCCATCCCGGACCCACATGCTGACGTCATACTGACGTCATTCAAAAAACGCGCCAATAAAGCAAAAAGGCCATATTTTTACGGTTTTTCGCGTTTTTTTGTTATTTTCTGAGAAAAGGACCTCTGTGCTGTCTACATGCAAACTACGACCAGCAGTCTACCAGCCAACTTTCGACCATCCGCAGAAGCTCAGAGCGCCAACCCAACTACTCTTTCGTCCCAAGCTACTGACTAAACAAGTATTTGCCCGTCCATTTCCTTGCAAACTGGTTTTTTCACAGTTACTCATAAAACATACCTGGACACGGCAAGACATTGAAATTTCACCACAAAACCAAGTATATCCTGTTTTCCCTGGACAATTTGAGGTCGAATTACATTGGCGGACCCATTTTACACTTCGGTTTTAGTAAAAACCCTTCTCTGTTCGCGCAGTCGTGAACTCATTAACCTGCTCCTAAATTGTCAAAGGAGGTCTGTTAAAACTGCACAAGAAGCACTCTCAGAAAGCCCAGTACTATCCTATGCTGCTATAAAGCAAGCCTGCTAATCTGTGTTTCTCTCAAATTCCATTTTCTCAGTTAGCATGCTCATCAGCCCAAGAAACGTTTGAACAGACATGGATACCCCTTCAGCATCAGTAGCCCTTAACGTTACTCCCTTGAATGCTCCTCAGAGAGAGCTAGACTGGCAAGATTTGGCAGACCTAGATTACCAAATCTCGGAGGACGCCCCAGCCAAATGTACATTTCACATTCATTTATTAAATGAGCTCAGGGCTAAGCACAGAGATGGAACAAACATCTTAGGCATTTGGGAGTCCTCCCTCCCAATCTTCAAGATGCCTCAGGTCAATCAGTTCCTTGACCTCATCCACTTGTGTGCTGACTATTATGACCCTATGAAGAGGGTTGTGCTCAACACACAGGGTGCAGTTGTATTTTACACCACTACTGAGGCCATCAGGGAGATGGTCCAATTCAAAACTCAAAGGGAATTGGTTCCATTATCCCTGCTAGACCTAATCAATCAAGGAGCCAAGGTACTCACAGAGGCAGAGATCCTAAAGCTTAATCAGTTGTTTATCAAAAAATCTGACACAGTGCTGCATCCTCCCATCTTTGATGGCTATTTAAATCAACTAGGCCTGGACCTAGCATACATGATAAGCTCAGTGCTGGGGTACAAATCAATGGAGTTCATAGAGGAAACTGTGCTAGTAATGATGACAATGTTTTCCCCTGGTAAGGCCCCCATTTGTTATGACTATGCCACATATATCTCTGACAAGATACATGAGCAATTTTTGCACTTATCCAGAGAGAAGGTGTTCAGATACACATATATTTATCATCTCATTTTATATCACCAACATGAGAAATTCTCTTTTGAAATCAAGAGAAAGGATGCAGCAGGAAACCCAAGATCAGTGGTATACTGGAGCTCAGCCTTCCACCACCGTGCATATTCACCATATACATATTCTGAGTTCATAGACTTATTCATTCA
>APFE031592244.1:115610-154239 GCA_000404065.3 Pinus taeda | reverse complement strand
TACGGTTGGGAGGAGAGTCGTCCCCAAATCTTGTGGTCACTTCGCAGCCGGAAAGTACAGGTATAATTTCATTGAAAGAATTGTTTTCCTTTTGACATTAATTTTAGTTTTACTTGTGCTGTTACATATGGTATCAGAGTTGGTTTAATCGTTAGGGTCTATGGGCATCCGAAATTATACTTGTTGGAAATTTTAACCTGACTTGTTTTTAAGTTACATGTTGATTACTTCCAGGAGGCGACATATTTTTTGTGAATTGGTAAATTATTCAATTTTCAGTAGATTTTGATGCTGGATAAGGAAACTAATTATTCATGTTTATTCAATGTTTTGTTCTCCTAAGTTTTCTTTTCATTTTTACAGCAGAAATCTCCAGAATTCTCTACTGTTGCGTAGGAAATCTGAGAGGCAGGGTGGTTTCAGATATATAAACCAATTGAAGCTCCATTTTATTTGCTTTGCATTATTTTCAATAAATATAAGATTATCAAGCATCTAATCTGATTGAAACCCTGTTTTTTTTTTCCTTTAAGGTTTGCTTTTCTTTTCATTTTTAAAGTTGCGCCTGTCTTCTGTATTCTGTAATGAGAAAATCAGTCTCCTCATAGAGTATGAGGGGGGTTATGGCTTTAAGAAATTAGGATTTTTTCCATTTGGGACTTTTCTCCATTAAAATTAGCTTTGACCATGGATCTGTGGGAAAAACAACCCCAGAAAAACGAGAAGCCATTTCTGGAAAAACAAGGTACATTTCAGAAAGTCAGGATCCATTTCCTTCTACATGGGATCCACCTCCATGACAGATCCAGGAAGTTCAGGATCCAGAACCGCCGATCCTGCATGCAGGGGCAGTTAATCTGATTGCATAGATAACTTGGGGTTTAAAATACACATATGTGGACCTGCATGGTAGAATGAGAATAAAGTACAAATATAAACGCTATTTTAATCCAAAATAATTCATATGAGGATTTTCGGGTTTAAAAATGAAAATGAAAAATGAATTTTCAACACCTTTTATGTGGTTGGTTGCCTTGTTCTGTTTCATTGCGCTGATAATTGTGATGCCCGTCATTCCACAGTCTCAGGAGTATCACAATTTTGCAGACCAACGCAACTTTTTCGGTATGTTGTTACTTTTTCTTCACTCATATACATACACACACAACGGAATACATTAAATTCTTGCAACTTTTCGACTCTGACAGCAATTCAAAAACTTACATGGTCTATCTGGAGTGCTTTTGGGTTGGAAATCTCTGTTGGGTAGGGTTTTGGTTGGAATTCTTTATGAATCTGCTTTAAGCGTTTATTCCCCTTTTTATTGAAATCACAATAATAAGAAAGTGTCTGCTTTTATTAATTTATACTTCGTTGCTTCTATTGTGCGCTCAGATTATATGAATCTATCACACAGTATATTTAGGCTAGTCACTTTGTTTTCAGTGTTGTTTCTTGATTTAAAATCTGTAACTGATGCCGTAAAAACGCGTTCTAGTGATTTAGCCGGTAGTTATATGATCTTTTGATTGAAATTTCATTTGCATAGAATTTCACGTTACTTATATTCCAGAGCTTTTTGTTTTCTTTTTAAGAAATATATTTAGGATTTCTTATTAAAAATCTTGTTGAAAATATCCAAGCATGAGTCCCTCTGGGTTCTTACTGGCAGAATAAAATAAAATATTTTTTCTCGTAAAGAAATTTTATCTATTGATCAAAATTCGTGGAATTAAGCTCACGATTAAATATGTGCGAAGATTCGAGGACAATTTTCGTCAATGCTGAAATACATTGCTTAGGAATAAGAATTTTCATTGAAGTTGATAAATTGGAAAGAACTTTAGGGTTTAATTTCATCATAATTTAGTTTATTGATGGATTTGATCATAAGAATGTCACTTGTATTGGCATGGCTCGTCAAACGTGCTTCGTAAGTTGCCTCATTGCTTTATTCCAGCTGAATTATAATTGGAATCCTGATTAGTTATTTACATACATCCTGCAACCAGAGTGTTCTGTTGTCCAACCAAACAAATAACCAAGATAAGCGAAAGCAGGAAAGATTAATGGTAAACCAGGTATGTTTTGCTGTCTACTAAGGTCATATTACAGAAGGGATTAATGGTAAATAGTCAAAATAGGATGAAATACTAAATGAATTACTGATGTAGAGTATGTCTTCATAGTTGTAGTCCTAAATATCACAGACAAGTCCTAAATATCGCAGACAATCAAGATCTAGAAGTCAGTCATTAAGAAATTGTGTTGGACTGCTGCGATAGCTCCTCGGAAATTGATCAAGTAATTACTGTGAGGACAAACCTCCATTTATGAATTTTTCCTACCTTGAATTTCACTGGGCACTGCTGGCTCAGTGAGGGAATATCTACTCAGGAGAGCGAAATCTCCAAGTAAGTAACTATTGATGGAAAAATAATTAGTTGCTTACAAGACTGAAGATCATTGCAATCTGTATGCAAGGGTTATCCATACCAATGAAGTTGTTATGTCAATATTCCTGGAGGTCAGGGTCATCAAATTCAATCATGGTCACTGTTAACACATGTCTGTCCTTGAAGAAAGATGTCATAATGCAAGAGTTACTTCCAGATTGTTGTCTTTTCAAGTCCAGTCACAATCAATATAACTGATATCAGGATGCACATCACAATATCATTGTCATGCTGCTATCATCTCGGATATATTGTAAGAATCTTCCTTGATAAACATGTCGCAAAACATCGTTATCATAATTTCTTTAGTGTAAGTCACCAGCATCAAGTTAACAATTTCTATAGCTTTTCTAGACATCTATTCTAATGGCTTAGAAGCTGCCCATTTAAATGCTCTCTGCAATTTCATGGTTGACAGTTTTATTATTTATATATTTTTTTGCTAAGTTTGTTTTCTGGAGGATATCTTTTGCTTTGGTATACATTCATAGACATTGAGTAAATATATATGGCTCAAGGAAGAGCGAGTTTTTAAACAAGTGACTGAAGTGGCCGCTGTTTTTTTTTTACAAATCATTGGACATTCTGCCAAGGGTTATGAAGGTTTCATATTGCTTTTCCGGGACATGGAATATTTCAGGAATCATTTATCTTGATTTCTCTTCAGAATCCCACAGTAAATTATGCCAAGTGAAATACAATAGCTCATATAATTTGGATTTTTAGTCTTGAAATCTCCCTCAGCAAATTCTATGATGCATTTAAAAATGGTGGCCTTTTATCTGGGAGAGACTAGATAGTTGCCTAATGCTGCAGCGAAATTGACTGTTTCAATGCATTCAGAGACTGTTTCTAAACTTAAATCATATAAGATACTTGGGTATTTATATTTTCAATGATCAGTATCGTGTTTTAAGAGAGATAAGATTACAATCTTTTAATATTCTGCTATAATACTTCAAAAGCATCTACATTTCTCAGGAATCGGCCTCATACGATGAGAGAGGTTGGGCAACTGATGTCCCATAATATGTTTTGATTTATTGCTCTTACAGTGTGGGGCAGAGATATCTACCAATGAAAGAATCGCTACTGCATAGAATCAATGAAAGAGATTCAGAACAAATTTTTGGGCTTTCTTTGGTGCCCTTTTCCATCCAATCTTGCTGTAACAGAATCGGCAGAGCACCCGGTTAACGGGCCTTTATTAGGCTATCTCCTCACTTGAAGTAAAAGGCTGACACTGAGGACACATCTAAATGAAATTGTGACGAGAAACATATCATAAGAAATGAAAAATGTAAATGCAAATTAACATGATGAGAATGACGAATGCCTTTTAGCAAAGCATATCTTTTATCTTCAGCAGATCAACATTTTTCACCCCTTCTAACCATTTAATATATTATAATTAAACTTCAGCATGAATTAGTTATCTTTTCAGATATAATTATTTGAATTACGCATATTACATGGAGAATGCCATAACGATGTGGATAACCATAGAAAAACTTGAAACTGTGCAGCAAAGTCTACAATATTTAGCCACGAGTCATTTCCACTCATTCTCACTCAGTCAGAACTTGCAGTTTCAATCTCTAATTTTTCTAGGCACTTGAAAATGAATAAGGACAAGCTTGCATGTTAAATAACATGATGCCTCTAAACATCTTTGATCCACCAATTGCTTTTAAAGTGCCTCTTCCTATAACCTACAGATCAAGCTAGATGAACGAGCAAGTGGGGTTTTAGTTGGGTATTTGTGACCATGGTGCTTGGTTGGCACTATCTGGTTGTGTTTCACAGTTTTGAGTTGAGTTGTCTTGGTGTATTCCCGAGGATGAAAACAAATGAGTAAGAATTTTTGCACTAGTCAAACCTGGATACTAGTCAATTATTATCTTCATGTTTTTCAGATTTTACACCACAGTATTCCAAACTAGGTTAACCAGGAGTGGGATTATTTTATTGGCTCTCTGATTGTCTCAGTTTAAGCAGTATCTTTTATAGGTATAATTCATAACATTTCTTGAACCTCTGAAGGCTTCATATATAGTGATCATTTTTATGTATCATTTTTATTCATTAACTGCAAATGTTAATTTTAGATTTGAATTTCTTCTTGTTGTTTTGGTACTGCTACTTATTACGAAGCTTCCTTTCTTTTGGAAGTGATATATTGTGTGGGGTGGCTATCTCAGTTTAGTTGATTATATTTGAAAATCACTTTAAATTTGTTATATTCTATCCCGTGAGTGCTGTTGTTCTAGGTAATTTGTGATACAATATCTAATGTTGTTGCTATTCAGCGTGTTTAATCTACCATTGCCAACATAGTAGCTGAATAACAATGAAAGTTGTTATTCCATCGTCCAAATAGTCTTTTACATAAAATGGCTTTCTTTATATGGGCATAGAAAATAGGAGTGGCATGTTTTGTTTTGATATATCTTGTAGTTAATTTCTTAATCACTAACTTATTCATGTGTTATCCTCCGCTCAAGCAAAGCCTAATGAGGCGGTGGACAAAGAAATTGGGCTGAGAAGAGCTTCATCATTATTGTTGAACATTAAGTGACATTATCATAATGGATACTTCTTGTATTAGTCATCATAGTCCTCGTACATGTCTTGATCATGGAAATTCCATTTATATTATTATTATTGACACCAAAGCCTCATCTATGTATTCAACTTGACCATTTCTATCTCATCTTGATTTTGAAACTGTAATTCATTAACAAGCTTGGCTATTGCTTGTCTATCTTCATGTAGGTTCATTGAGTCATTCTCATTAGTAGCTTTATAAATTACGTTGTATTCATGAACCCACATCTCATCCTGAACAAATCCTGCTGATAACACATCTGTTGGGTGAATCTTTCTGTAGATAGATGAATCTTTTTACAGTTAGTTATACCTCCACATCTATATTTTATTCCGCTATTGCGCTCAGCGTTTGATAATCCATTTACATCAATGGGGTACACTCATTTAATTGTCGGTTAATTCTGCGGGTCTACTACCGCATTGCTTTTTCAGATTTTGGACACCGGAGGTGCGGCTGATCGATCTATATACAAACCTATATAACAAGTCTGTAAATTTGTAAGTGTATATCGCACGATTGCAGGTGTCTGAATGTTTCAAATCACAATAAGAGGTTGATCAGTATGGACAGATTTCTCGACAAACTTACAATTTTCTATCTTAGGCAGACAATTTTACGCCTAATTGTATTGTAATTTAAGGGATTTGAAATGGTGTTGCCTTCACGGGTGCGCTTGCAGGAAGACCATATAATTAATAAAATCATTATTTTTATTGGGGAGGCATGACCTTCCCCGTCATCCGATCCGGTTTTGGGTCGGTTGGCAGTGTCTTTTCTTTTTGGTGTGGAATATTTTATGCTTGATTCATAAATTTTATGACTAAACATCAATACAACTTTTATACTGTGACATGAAATAGTAACTAAATGTGAGGAAAATGTCACCTTAGTTTTACTTTGCTTGGTCATACGACTTTTTTCAAAGCATATAATAAATCATCCGATAGTGCTAGTTTTTCTTCATAAAAAGGTTTACGTGGGTTATCCAAAAAGCTCCACTATGTAATTATGTTGTCCAGTCATAAGGACTATTCATGACCAGTTCCTTCATGGGCCTTAACTGGTTAAAAGACATCCACTTTGTAGATAATATACTTTCCACAGGATTGATGCTAATCTTGCACTAGGAAAAAGATTCTTTAGTCACGAGACTCGAAGCACTTCTTCGACTTTTGGTGGATATTGAACCACATCTCCGTGATTGATAGAATCTAGATCATTAGTACTCCCTTTCTTGCATTCAATGATCATTTGAAAGGTGAATTAAGGGAAGGACATATATATTCTTAGCAATAGGCTACAACAATCGGATTCTTGACAGCAGAATAATGTTAGTATAACTTAAAGTCTGGTGCATTCATTAGCTCCTCATTGCTTTTCTCCTGCATCATTATAGACATCAAATTCTTTGACCACTATCTCATTTTCTTGAGTTGACTCATTGAGTCATTGGAAAAATATATAATCTTGTAATCTTGGATGGTGATAATCTACCCATAATTGACGATGTATAATTCTCTGAAAGTTTGTACTATTGATATGGCCGTCACATCTAAGAAAGATGCATAATGTGTTTCATGTTTCTATGCTTAGAAAATATGTACCTGACCCATCCAATGTTTTGAAATTTGACAAATTGCAGGTTTCCGAGGACGGAGCCCTTCAAGCTGAACCATTCTGTATACTGGACCACCGGGTTCATCGACTCAGGAACTGTGAGTTTGAGCAAGTCAAGGTCCAATGGGACCAATATAGCCCAGGGTCAGCTACCTGGGAAGATGCAGCTGCTATTTTTCAAAACTTTCCTTATTTACTTGATTAAAATATGTGTTGAATAATGCTCCTTATCTAAGACAGATACTTTATGGAGAATCTAAATGATGTTTTATGATTATGATGGTATGCCAAGATATATTGACATATTCATTTACTACATGATTATAGGTAATTGATGTTGATGTTATAACTTATGATGATAGCATGTAGTATTCATAATGTTGCGATTAACTATGATGAATGTTCTCATGATGACATACAAAATTTGGTATATGGATAAATTTCTATGATATGCATTGGTTGTATGTTGGAGTATAATGATTGAAAGGACTCTACATTGGACCGAGAGGCCCGGTTTATTTGATGATCTTGTGCGAGCCCATATGCACGAGGGAGAATAAGTAACATCATATGGGCTGGGGACAGACTCAATCAACACTACATATGCCAGTGATTCCTTTGTATTGTGTATAGCTCTTGATGGATATCTCTTGAAGAGCTATGGGACCATCTTGAGAAGGCCGAGTGCCTGATGATTCCAGGCTTGGTGCCTGATGATTCTAGGCTTGGTGCCTGATGTTCCAGGCTAGGTGCCTGATGTTGGATTGGGATGCCGAAGTCTGGAAGGGATGTAAAGGACTTCGATGCCTGTAGCTGTGCGCCTTAGTAGTTGTGGAGGGAGTGGGCCAGCCTGCGAGATGACTGTGGTCATTGAGTACTGGACTGGATGCCTGCCTTGGGGCAGATGAGGTCTGAGTCAGGCGCGAGCCTTGGGGGCTAGCCTTGGACTAGGATACAGACCGGGTCAGGCCTAGCCTGGTGCCGAAAGTGGGAAAAAGGACAGAGATTCCTTGAGATTTCCCGGGGTGTTGGGGACTTTCGATGCCTGCTGGTTATACTAGTTCAGCAAAGGGTGTTGGAAACATGAAGAAATAAAAATAATAATAAATAATAATAAAAACTTAACTTCGGGACGAAGTTCCTTAAAGTGGGAGAGTATGTAACATCCCTCCCTTAATAATCAATAATCAATAATAAGAACTAATAAAAATAATACAAAAATAATATTAAAATAAAATAAAATAATGAATAAAATAAATAACCAATAAATAATAAACTATACAAATAATACAAAAATTAAGTATATAATAAAATAATGAATAAATAAATAAATAAATCATAATAAAATAAATAAATAAAAATGATATTAAAAGAAATAAGTAAATAATAGTAAATAACCAAATAACAAAATAAAAAAATGAATTAAAAGAAATAAGTAAAAAAAAAAAAACAGTAATAACCATATTAAAGCTCTAATAAAAAAAAGGGGGAAATTATCAAAAAAATCAAAGAAAAGTAAAGAAAAGTGGAATGCAGACACATGGAGGGTAGGCATGTAGCATGCAGACACATGGAGGGTGTGCATGTGGTTTCCCTTCCAATGTTTTGTTCTATTTAATGAATGATGAGGAGGATGGGAGGGGTCGATCATTCTGAGGTTCTATCTTCATTCTCTTGCAAGAATACTAAGACTTAGGAATACTGGTAGTAGTTGTTGATTGAGGGCTCGGGGGTGGCCAGTTGTAGCAGAATCCTGCATAATTGAGCCTACGGTTGGGAGGAGAGTCGTCCCCAAATCTTGTGGTCACTTCGCAGCTGGAAAGTATAGGTATAATTTCATTGAAAGAATTGTTTTCCTTTTGACATTAATTTTAGTTTTACTTGTGCTGTTACACAAATCCAGGGCTAAAAGGAATGGATTGATTGAACTATCCATCCTTCTATAACTTTCCAACATATGCTGGAGTAAACAGATTGTAATTTGGGTAATTTTTCTAATTGCAAGCGGGAACATACTTGTGTATTGGCAGGGTGGTTACGAGGTCCCTACAAGTGGAGTAAACAGATTGTAATTTGGGTAATTTTTCTAATTGCAAGCGGGAACATACTTGTGTATTGGCAGGGTGGTTATGAGGTCCCTAGAAGTGATGAATTTGAATTTTTCTTGGTTTTATATATAGTATTAGGTTTTTTCTCATGCTTTCTGTGAATGGCACGGGTGAATTTTATCTTACACCCACTAGATTATCGATATGTAATTTCGGTAATTTTGATTTCAAAAGATATTTTAAAGAAATGCAATGATTTCATTTGTGTATTCAATAAACACAAGATTTATAATTGAGTAAAATATTCGCCATGCCTGGTGAGAGATTCGCCAAAAAATTATATATACATATCATATTATTGATAAAATCGCCTTCCATTTTTCCTATATACCATGGAGATTCGCCCATTTATTATACATGTAAATTTAGGGGGGGTTCTTAAAATTTTCCCTGGCCAGGGGATTGTCATTCTCCCATCTAGGATATTCTAAGGTATGATTTGATTGCGTATGTTGATAGATTGTATTAGCTGGGAGACAATAAAAAATATCGAGACAATGGCCAGAGCACTCCCTTGAGCAAAAAAAATAAGATAAAGAAGTTGTTGTGCCTTAGTTGAAAGGCGATGGAAATATTTTCTCAAAGATACATTGCTCCAATCGGAGGGCTTCGATGATGAGATTGCATCTGGTGAGAAATTGTTGTGAGGAGCGTGATGTGCAAAAACCCTAATCCACCTAGGTTCAGGAGTCTCATCAGGGACATTGGAACTTGACATAACCATCAGCGGAAGGTTAAGTGCCTCAACTTCCTGATGAGTCCCTAAAAATTTGAAAGGTGGTTCATCAAATTTTCGGGGCTCCGTAGGATCAACAGCCGGATAAGTAGGAAAATCACCAGAGGTGTGAGTGAATATATTTCCAGAAAAATTAGGATTGTTGAAAAAGGGATCAATGAGAGACCTAGCTTGTGTTGGGCGAGATGCAGGGCCCTCTCCCTCACTTGTTAAAGGCTGCAAGTGGCAAAGATATGACATAAGGGATTTAGACTCTAATCCCTTAACTGCGAAACCTTGCCCCCATGCACATGATTGCAATTAGTGTGAGTGAGATAAGGATAAGAATGATCTGAAGGAACCGCTAGTGCAGTAGATCCATAGACTAAATCAGGGTAGGATGGATTTACAGGGTCAGATGAAGGAACACTGATCGGACCCGGACTCACATCCTGCCCATTTACATTCGCCAAAGAGAAATATGAATTTAAAGGCCTCATATCCTCCGTGGATTTGATAAGACAATCAACATTACTTGAGACAAGACCAACGACATCATGCACAGTTGAATGAGATCCTGAGATATAGTGCGACGTACGTTCAATGGACTCAATTAGAACATATGTTATGTGATTTTCATATTCCAAACCAAAAGAATGTATGAGGGATTTGGAGACGAGACCATCAAATCCGTTTCCCAGAAAGTTGTTCATCATTTGAACCATTTACAGTCACAATATTATTATGTAACAAGTCAAGAGGAGGATGAGAAATCCCACAAATAGTAATCTCTTCCATGAGGGTTTGAGGCTGTTCCATTTTCAAAGAGATATGCCAAACAAAATTACGAGAAGAATTTGGACACTTTGTAATATGCAAATTATGATGATACTCATGCGAAACATGACTTGTTTCTAATTGAAAATGTTGTAAAGAAAAGAGAACCAATCACTGAAAATTTATATTCAAATACACCCAGTCAATATCACTTTTAGGAAATTCAAAACAAAGATGCACAAATCTGAAAGAAAAACCCGCTAAAGATTCCTTAGGTTTCATCCTAAGCTCATTTATCCTCTTTAACACATCTTGAAAGTCGTACTTGTCAAATTCTTGTTGGAGCTTACCGACGAGTTGCTCGAACGAATGAATGGATGCCGCTAGCAATGTGTGGCACCATTACTTGGCATGACCTTCAAGGGTGATGGAGAGAAATGAACAAGCAAACTCTTCATTATTGATCTCAAAAGATTAACAAAACTCGAGAAAATCAGAAATGTGCTCGTTTAAGGTTGTTCCATCCTCACCATCAAACTTTAACTGAGACAAGTGATGGAGCTGGTCCAGGGGGATGGAAAATCGGAAAATAGACAAACCAGATAAACACCCTAGGAGCAAGATTTTGGTCAGAGCCATTAACAGATATGAGACTAAACTACAGGCTTCAAGGGCTTAGCTTGTCAACTAGCCCTCCTTCTAGCGCCATATCTATTGACAGGCTGGAATTCTTCACCAACAGCAAGGGGGACCTCCATGGTGTAAGTTCCCAACTAGAGCCTGCACCATTTGTGATAGGGGTCCCTTCTAGTATGTAGGCCCGGATGTTGTTCAGTTTTGTTGAGCTTTCTTTGGAAGGAGGCGAAATATAAACCCAATTAAAAGCATGTACCTCAATAAATACAAGGAAATAATTGACAAATATTTTATGCCACATAAACCATGAATAGCCAAACTATAAACAACATAAATCTTATGTAAATTTACTATTAGCAGGCTTCAAATAAGACTCATGTTTGCTCAGATAAAATGTTTAGTAATTGTAAATTAGTTCACAATGATCAGACATTTATGAGCATAAACAAAGGTGCAATCAAACAGATTATACCAGTACCAAAGAAATAGTTCACCAGCATGAGCATAGAGTTAGTGAATCAAATACCATTCATACGAAGAAACATAAATTTTGGAGTATGAGATAGCATATGAGGAAACCGCACATCAAATAGCTTTCAAGAACATCCGATCCATCAAGTGAAGAAAATACTCATGGAATTAGAACATAAAATATCTGAAGAATCTAATAGTGGAAACGTACAAATTCTCCTTGTATCAATTAGAAGGACATAAATTCTCTTAAGTAATGTATATATATATCTAAAAGAGTCTGTCTCAAAAGCCACCTCCCCAACAAATGAGGCATGAGGGTCTATTTATAGGGTGAGAGAGACTCTTGGCATACCCTTGACACTTGAACTTCCTCATGACTTTTCATCTACCTAGTGACTTTTGGTATTCCACATGACCTTTAATATTCACAAACATGTTCTATGCTACTACGGAAGGTGTCGATATCTCTCTACCTTCCTTCTTCCTTGGAGCTAGCTTGACTTCAATATCTGTTGTTGACCAAGATCATGTATTTCCGCAACAACAATCCTTTGGATCATTTTAGCAACAAATAGGCTCAAGTGTCTGCATAAATGGCAGGGACTTGCCTTCGCCACTTCAATCCTACAAATGTACAAAATCACTAAAAATGAGATCTTAAATCAATATTAAGGTATTACAGACTCATGTGCAGGAATGCATATATTACTTAGTGCAACAGATCGAAAATATTGTGAATAATATAGACAATTAACAATCAAAAAACATAACAATTCAACACATCAACGCAGTGAATAATCAAGGAGTTCACCAGAATTCCTAGCTACATCTCCTGGTCTAGCTTTTAGTGTCGACCTTTATATTATGTCTTCAAGAATAGAGTTTATAGGTGTGAGCTCAATCAAAGCCATAACACAACAACAGTGACATTACACAGAGATTGCACTCGAAAATCTTGAGTTTAAAGAGTACACAGGCTCTCCCTCTTAGTGCCTCTGATCAACTATTCGTAGTTGTGTTTTCTCTGACTCTCTATCTCTAAGCCACTACTCCTCTATCTCTGTCTTTGCCATTAGGTGGCTTTTAAGCCTCTTGACCCTATCCATTCACCTTCCTTTTCAGGCTCTCTGCCTCCCGACATTTGTCCCTTCATCTCCCTTTTTAGTGTTGGACACGTTATGTTAACACAAAATGCTTAAGGCACAAAGAACTATTTTTAGAAACGAAAGGATCAGCAGGCACGGTGAAACTGACCATTCGGTCTTCCTTTGCACAAATCCCTGATATAATGCATATGTGGTCTATATAAAAATATTATTGGAATACAAATAAATACATAGAAATCCCAACAACAAAAATGATTATCAGAACTCAAAATTTATGAAACTATGTATATAATCATTTTACGTCCGCTTTATTGCATGTCGCATGTCACATAGTGCCACTCCTTTGTATTGTTGCGATGCACTACTGTGAAGCGATATTGTGATGAAATATCGCTATCGGCGATCCCATATCGCAAGTCCTTGAGCCCTCGGTAATTCCTCCCTTAGGCGATATTGCGATGCAATCTCCGTCGTTGATCTACGATCTTCAATCTGATGGATCACAGTCATTTCACATGGCCCACTAGCACAAAGATTACCCGCTCGAAAAAGTGGTTTTCTCTCTCCTGTGGTGTTTTACGTGTCGGCAAGTGTATGGAATCAAGCGGAGCCTCTCCAATACTAATTATCACTGAGGCCTGCCCGAAATATCGCTTACCACACAACTCAAACCCTTCGTTGTTTTATTTCATAACTCCTTCGGGTCTTCATTTGTTAATTCCTCCATTTGGTTCCATGCGATACAATATTGGTAGTTGATCTGGACCATTGATCTGCGCGCTCGATCAACGGTTCACGTTGTTTTGCTTGTATCGCTATCGCATTTCTCTTAAAGCTAAGGCCCATTAACATTGCTTGCTTTCTTCCAATGCGATATCAATCTCATCCGTTGATCTCGTAGATCCAACAACTCTGAGGCATTAAGGCTGCGCTTCTCCTATTTCACTTTAACTTGGGTTTTCCGCCATTCTTTCATTGTTTCTTTGCCATACTCTGTTTTATAAATCTGTCGGGTCTTTCCTTTGTTAACATATTTGAAGACTTAGACTTAGAGGTTTTATTCAAGATCCATTTTGGATCACGCCTTCCCACAAAACATATTTTGGACCACCAAAAGTTCGTTTTAGGCATCGATCAAGTGAGAGTACAGTTCCCTCACTTGTTTAACTTATATCCATTGTGCTTTTCTTGGATTTGAACCTTTGAGCTCTACCCTTAAGTACTCAACATCCCCTCAATGCATAGTTCTCACCTTCCTATCTAGAAATGTGTCTTCCTGTAACTCATTCAGATATTTAGGCAACAGATCCTCGATAGAAGGAAACTGACTTTGCTCGTCAGGATCTTCAATCATTGATGGTTCATACAATCTAAATTTTTCTGCATTAATGACTAAATAGATCTGCATATAAGCTGGTAAATCAAAGAAAAAAGCATTTTCACCAATTTTATCAAGTATCTTGAAAGGTCCATACCTTATTGGTTCTAGCTTCTTACCTTCACCCTACATTATGTCTTTGCTAATGTATAGCCAGACTTGATCACCAACTTGGAAACTATGTTCAGCTCAATGCTTGTCATGTCTTTCCTTGTATTTGGCTTGACTTCTTTCCAGCTATTCCTGTATTGCATGGTGAATTTCCTGGATTTGTTCAATGAACTTGGTTGCTTTGTTCACATCACTGTGTCCATCAACTGCTATGTCTTTACCAAAGACAAAATGCAAGGGATGCTTTGGTATAAAACCAAAACAAGTCTCAAAAGGAGATCTCTAAGTAGAATAGTGTTTGGCATGGTTGTAAGCATGTTGCACATAGCACAAATGCTCATCCCAAAGCTTGGGATGCTTGCTGTAATAGCCTTTGAGCACCTGGATCACTGTCCTGTTGACCACTTCTGTCTGACCATCTATTTGTGGATGAAATGTTGTGCTCTTCTTCAACCTAGTGTCCATCAACTCCCATAACCTTGACCAAAACTTCCCAATAAATTGAGAATCTTGATAAGATATAATAGAAAGTGGGTAAACCAAAATGAACCCATACATTCTGAAAGAACAACTTTGTTGTTTGTTCTGCTATAACCTGCTTGTTACAAGGTATCAAAATACACATTTTACTAAACCTATCCACAACAACATATAAATAATCATGAACTTTTCTATAATTTGGAAATCCCCCAACAAAGTCCATGGAAACACTTTCCCAAGGACGAGAAGGAACTAGGAGTGGAGTATACAAGCCTAATTTTCTATTAATTGGTCTACTTGTAGCACACATTGTACATCCTTTGATATATCTAGAAATTTTCTCATGCATTCTCGGCCAATAACATAACCTTTGCAAGTGTGCAACTATTTTACTTACACCAAAATGACCTGATATGAGAGAAGTATGTGCTTCTCGAACTATGTTAACTCTTTCAATATGTGAATGCATAAATTTTCCAAATGATATAAGAGTTGTTCCTTTACATAATAATCCAACTCTTCTACTTGCTTTCCATGACTTAAAGTTGCATATACATCTTTAAAATCTACATCTTGAGCATATTGTTCAATGTAACTTTCATGCATTACTGAGTTATGCTTAAGTATAGTAGATGCATTTATGTTTGATCTTGACAACATATCTGCAACCTTATTGTGTATGCCCTTCTTATATCTGATGACAAGATGAAATTGTTGTAGAAAACCCATCCACCTATAATGTCTTGATTCTGCAATTTAGTTTGTGAGTGCAAATATTGAAGTGGTTGATGATCTGTGTGTATGATTGTTGCCTTACCCATTAGGTAATGTTTCCACTTTTTCACACATTGTAATAATGGATACAATTCTTTATCATATGTGGGATAATTAACTACTACAGAATTAAATGTCTCAGAATGATAGTATATGGGTTTTCTGTGTTGTATCAACACTACTCCCATGGCATAGTCACTCGCATCTGTCTCAATCTCAAATGTATGTTGAATATCTGGCAGTGCTAGTACTGGTGTTGTACTGCTTTTCTATTTTAAGGTGTCGAAGGCTTTCTGTTGTTTTCCTCCCCACTGAAACACCTGTTTCAATCCTGTTAAAACATGTAATGGAGCTGCAATCAATGAAAAGCTAGCAATAAACTTTCTCTAGTATTGTGCTACCCCTAGGAAACTCCTAACCTCTGTAGTAGATTTGGGTTTAGGCCAGTTCACAATGACTTCAACCTTAGAGGGATCTATCTTCAATTCACCACCCCCTACAATATAAACCAAATAATTTAAAGATGTTCTGCCAAATTCACATTTTGACAGTTTTACATAGAGATTTTCTGTTTTTAAAACATCTAAAGTCTGTTTTACATGCTTCACATGGTCTTCCCATGTCTTACTAAAAACAAGAATGTCATCTAAATAAACAATTACAAATTCATCAATAAATGGTCTAAGTACATCATTCATGACTCTCATAAATGTAGCAAGAGCATTAGTTAAGTCAAAAGGCATAACCAACCATTCATACAGACCTTGCTTTGTCTTGAAAGAAGTCTTTCATGAATCTTGTTTTGCAACTCTGACCTGACGATAACCACTTCGCAAGTCTAACTTAGAAAATTAAATTGCTTCTTTCAATTGATCTAATAAATCATCAATACGAGGAAGAGGATAATGATTCTTGATCGTTATTTTATTTAGTGCTCTATAATCAATGCACATTCTCCACGAACCATCTTTCTTTCTCACCAGCACAATTGGAGATCCACATGGTGATCTGCTTGGTCGTATAAACCCTTTATCAAGCAACTCTTGTACCTGCTTCTTTATCTCTGCATTCTCTAAAGCTGATAACCTGTACATTCCAATGTTAGGTAATGGAGCATCTTGCTGCAAACAAATATCATGTATTATTTCTTGCTTGGGTGGCAAACCTTTTGGTTCTTCAAATAGAACATCATACTCTGAAACAACTTTAACTAAATCAGCTTTCTGTTTAGAATCACAGCCTTCAAATTCATTGGATTTTTCAGGATCCTTTGCCTTTACAACCATTAGTAAAAAATTCTTACTTGAATTCACAATTCTTTTCACCTGTCCTGAATTTATGAGAGAATAGTTACCCTTGAGTTTATGAGCTCTTACAATATATTCCATTCCATCTTTAGTGAGTTGATACTTATTCTCATCTCTATAGAAAATAGCTTTCCTATCATACAAGTAAGGACTTCCCAAAACAATACCACATATATGCAATGGAACTAAATCTAACTCAACCTCATCTACAAATGTTGATCCAATAGCAAATCTACATTTACATTGTCTCATTACTTGTAGCTTTGTTTTATCACACACCCAACCTAATGGATATGGCTTCTCATGAGGTTTTGTTTGTAATCCCAACTTCTTTACAATTGTTTCAGAAATCTAATTTACTTGTGATCCACTATCAAATAAACTATCAATCTTATTATGCTTGGAAATTACTCTAATACGAAAAAGCTCATTTCTTTCCCTCTCATTATTTTCATTATCAACAGATTGTACAAAATTACTTGTGGATGCTTCAGAATCTTTACCTTTAATACCTATGGTTGTAACTGTTGTTTCATCGCCTGAATCGGATCCCAAGTCGTGTTGAATAGCTGCATCATTCTTTTTCTTCCTTCCACCGAACTTCTTAGGTCTTTATTTTGGATGCAAAAACCAGCGGTGTGCCTCATCGTGTCCTTCTTTCTTGCAATGAGTGCATGAAGGTTTATCCTTCTTTACAGTGTTTGCTTTCCTCTCCTTCCATTTTAGTTTCTTCTTTTCCTTTCTCTTGGTTATAGAATATTTAGATGTTCCCCCAATCTCTGGGTTTACATTCTTACCTCTAGCCTCTAGATGTGTGGCTTGGACTAATACATCATCTAAGCTAGTGGGATTAAACATGAGAATAGTATGCTTTAAATAACTATGAAGACCACCTATATACTTCAATAAATTCTCAGGTGAATCTAATGATATACCTAGAGTTAAAGTTCTCTTTATGAATTTCTGAGTATAACTTTGTACACTCTGACCCTTCAATTGACGAAGAGTTTGCCAACTCATCATTGCCTACTGCATGTAAGCTAAAGGATAGAATTCATTTTTTATAGCAGAAACAATTTCATTCCAGGTAGAGATGATTTTACCATGTTTTTGCAAATCAACTTGTGTCTTGCCTTCCCACCATACTAGTGCAATTCCTTCAAGTCGAAGGCTAGCCAGCTGAATCTTCTTCCTTTTTGAATCAATGTTTTGTACCCTGAAATATACATCAATTTGTCTTATCCAATTATCTAGATTTCTTGCATTAAGTTATCCATCATAAATTGGCAAATCAAACTTCACATCTAATTTGATTAAGGAAGTTTTCTTCTTCTTCTTCTTAGAAGAGCTAGAAGATGATGAAGGTGATGATGGAGGAGATGGTGGAGGAGGAATTTCCCCTTTCCCTTTGCCTTCTGGAGGGGCGGTTAGAAAAGGTTCCTCTACTCCTTTGTCTGGTTTAGGTGTTGAAGAGCTTTCACCTCGACCCTTCTTAAATTCTAGATATGTCTCTTCCACCATGGCTTAGAGTGCCTTAAAACCTTCCATAAATTGAGATTCTAATCCCAATGGAGTTTCTTTTGCCATTCTCCTCTGAGAATAGACTATTCCAATCTTTGTATTAGCCTCAACAAGTTCTCCTTCTCCTAGTCTGAACTTTAATCTAGTTAGCATTCAAAATCCAGCACAAGCTTGTCTAACCTTAACAAAACCAAATTCTCTGATTCCACTTGATCCGAAAATGAGATATTAAATCAATATTAAGGTATTATAGACTCATGTGCAGGAATACCTATATTACTTAGTGCAATGAATCAAAAATATTGTGAATAATATAGACAATTAACAATAAAAAAACATAACAATTCAACACATCAACACAATGAATAATTAACGAGTTCACTAGACTTCCTGGCTACATCTCCTGGTCTAGCTTTCAATTTAGACCTCTATATTATGTCTTCAAGAATAGATTTTATAGGTGTGAGCTCAATAAGAGCCATAACACAACAACAATGATATTACACAGGGATTTCACTCGAAAATCTTGAGTTTAAAGAGTACACATACTCTCCCTCTTAGTGCCTCTGATCAACGGTTCATAGTTGCATTTTCTCTAACTCTCTGTCTTTGAGTTACTGCTCCTGTATCTCCGTCTCTGCCATTGGGTGGTTTTTAAGCCTCTCGGCCCTGTCTGTTCACCTTCCTTTTCGGGCTCTCTGCCTCTCGGCCTTTGTCCCTTCATCTCCCTTTTCTGCGTTGGACACGTTCTGTTAACACAAAATGCTTAAGGCACAAATAACTCCTTTTAGAAACAAAAGGATCGGCGGGCATGGTGAAACCAACCATTCAGCCTTCCTCCACACAATTTCCCGATATAATGCATATTTGGTCTATATACAATATTATCGTAATACAAAGAAATACATAGAAATCCCGACAACAAAACTAATTATCGGAACTCAAAATTTATGAAACTATGTATATAATTATTTTGGGTCCACTTTATCACATGTCACATGTCACATAGTGCCACTCCTTTGTATTGTTGTAATGCGCTACTGCAATGGGATATCGCTATCAGCGATCGCATATCGCAAGTCCTCGAGCCCTCGGTAATTCCTCCCTTAGGCGATATTGTGATGAAATCTCCACCATTGATCTGTGATCTTCAATCCTATGGATGATAGTCATTTCGAATGGCCCACTTGCACGGATATTAACTGGCCAAAAAAGAATTTTTCTCTCTCCTACAGCATGCTACATGTCGGTCAATGTATGGAATCGGTCTGAGCCTCTCCAATATTGATTATCTCCTAAGGCTCGCCTGAAATAATGCTTACCATGCAACTCAAACCCTTCATTGTTTTATTTCATAACTCCTTCAGGTCTGCCTATGTTAAGTCCTCCCTTTGGTTCCATGTGATGTGATATTGGTAGTTGATCTAGACTGTTGATCTGCGCACTCAATCAACGATTCACATTGTTTTGCTTGTATCACTATCGCATTTCTCTTAAGTCTAAGGCCCATTAACACTGCTTTCTTTCTTCCGATGCAATATCAATCTCGTCCGTTGATCCCGTAGATCCAACGGCTTTGGAGCATTAAGGCTGCACTTCTCTGCTTTCACTTTAACTTGGATTTTCTGTCATTTTTCCACTATTTCTCCGCCATACTCTATTTTATAACTCCATCAGGTCTTTCCTTTATTAACATATTTGAAGAATTAGGCTTAGAGGTTTTATTCAAGATCCATTTTCGATCAATAAATTAATCATCAAGAAAAAAATTACTTTGTTGAAATATAAGATATAAATATCACAATTAATACAAGCCAGAATTCATGGCCTTGACATCTCTTGCAATTTCATGGTCACAAATCTATGCATTGATACGTTCCATGTCTTCGCATCAATTGTTTCTTTCCTTAAGTGGTTAGATTATCATTGTTATATCACCTTTCAAACTCCTTTTCATCCTCGTCATACATGCTTAGCAGGCATTGTTGCATTGTGTTATTTTTAAACATTTGCAAAGGTACTAAGTAAATGGCCAGTCAAGGCCTATATTATAGTCTTAGGTCACGCATGTGGGGTTGCATGGGTCGCAGGGCTTGATATAGGTTAGTGTGCAACATTTGTGACCCGTACGACCTTGCAACTTGTGCAACCTATGCGACCTTTGCGAGTCGCGAAGTCGCATAGTCACACAGGGGATTGACAGTAATGAAGGCGACTTTGCAACTTTGTGACTTAGAAGGTCGCGGGATCGCAAGGTCGCATGATAGTTGAGCAGTTGGAGGTGCAACTATGTGACCTTGTGACCTATGCCACTTGCAACCTCTGCCACATGTGACCTATGTGACCTTTGCGACCTTTATGAGTCGCGGAGTCGCATAGTCGCACGAGGGATTGACGATAATGAAGGCAACTTTATGACTTTGCGACATGGAAGGTTGCGGGGTTGCATGATAGTTGAGCAGTTGGAGGTGTGATTACATGGCCTTTCGACCTATGTGACCTAAGACCTATGTGACCTACAACCTATGTGACCTGCAACCTATGCAACTTGTGACTTATGCGACTTGTACGACCTTTGGGACCTATGCGACTTTGCGAGTTGTGTGACTTGGGTTTGCTCATGAAAGAGACATGAATCTTTTCTAGACCTTTCTAGGGTTTCCTGGCTTCCGAATAGACTCTAAGGATGGGTGGTAGCTACAGAAACGGTGGAGGGGCTCCAAAATTTAGAAGAGTTTGGAAATTTTGGAGGGGTTGTTACAGAGGCTACAACAAATTGTACGAGGACTTTCGAAGCATACATTAAGAAGGTGGTCGAATGGCAAAATCAGGATTACTTCACTCTATATGGAGAGGACCATAATTGGACAGGGTGGAAGAAGAAGGGGTACCTTCTTTTCCTTTCCCTGCTGACGAGGTAGGAATTCAATAATCCTTTGACCTGGTATCCATGTTGATCAAGGTACTCATCATGAACACTTCCAAACCCGAGGAAGTGGATGACTATGGTTGGTCTACCATTTGAGTCTACTGGGACAAAAAGGGCTCTTTTAGGACAGTTGGGGTCCCTTTGAGCAAACTACTAACTTTAGACTGTCTCAGACAATCCTTAGTATAGTCATCCTCCTCACAGATGAGGCATGGATACTTGGGTTTCCATTGGGAAGCATCACCAGCAAACGACTGAGGAGGACCCTATTTTGGGGCATCTGCTTTACCCTTTCCTTTTCCTTTCTTCTTACCTTTAAAGGATTTATCGTTGTGGTAGACTAGACAGCGTGAACCTCCGAGGTTTTACCAAGGCTAGATGAATTGTGAGAGGAATCACTAGGAATAGTTTTGGAGACCAACTTTTGTTTAGAAGAAGATTTTGCAGGGGTCTAAGTCACTGAACCAATTACTCCATCAATACGAGGGGTAGCCGGAGACTTAGATGCCATCAGATCAAACAATGGCCTGGGAACATTGGGTAACACATCATACAACCTACTAGACTATGAATAGACAAGGTCTAGATACTGAGCACATGCAATGGCTTGTTCCTCAGTGATGCATCCACCCATAACAAAGTCCTCAGGAATTTTTTTGACAAATGATTTGGTGAACCACTCAGTCAACAACTGATCAGAAATTTCAAACTTAATCAAATGGCGCCTACATCTCCATTCATGGATGTGATCGAAGATGTGAGTCGTAGTATATTGCTTGAGTGATGTTAGTAGATGGGTGCTAGTTTCATAGCGAACTGGTAGCTGGAAAGGTGTGAGAAAGGCCATGGCGAGAGTTTTAAAGTCATGATAGGTATTCCAAGGTAGCTTGATATACCATTTGGTAGCAGAACCTGTAAGAGTTCATTAGAAAAGACGAAGATGAATGGAATCATCAACGTAGGAATTCGAGGAGCACCAAAGGTGATATGTCATCACGTGGGCTTAAGGGTCCTCTTTTGCTTTTCCTTCAAACTTTGGAAAATCACTCAGACTCTTGGACAGAACTAGAGGTCGGTATGGAGAATGAAGGATCGGGTCATTCGTGAGTCTAGACACATCTGGAAATTCCAGCGTAGCCAAGAATGATAATTGGGTATTGAAAGGCATATGAGTTCGATAAGGGGGCCCAAATGGCAGGGCCCATCCCTATTGGTAAGTATTTTTTCCCCATAGTGGATGGTTTTGTGCAATGGTATTTGATTTTTCCCCCACTGTAGGTTACCTTGCCCATAGAGAGGATTCTGACCTTGAAAGCCTTGAAGTTGTCCAACCAGAGGTTGTTGATAAGCAACATACGAGTTAAAAGGTTGTTGAAACTACTGGCCTTGGACATATAGATTTTGAACCTGATGTCCTTGAGCATATGGGTTTTGGACCTACTACCCTTGGACAAAAGGGTTTTGTACCTGCTTCCCTTGGACGTAAGGATTATGCACTTTTTGCTGCAAGACTTGACCTTGGCCTTGCCCTAGCAAGGGTTGACCCTGTTGATATGAGTATAAGGATTTTTGATGCCCCGGTTCACCTTATTTCTGCAAGGGCTGACCTTGCGGCTGTAAAGGCTATCCTTGCAGTTGTAGAGGTTGACCTTGTAAAGGCATGGGCTGGGAGGATTGCAGCTGCATGGTTTGCTACAGCTCTTGCGAGGGTTTCCCCTGTGGTTGTTTCAGTTGTACTTGCTACGACATCATTTGTCCTTGCTGCTGCATGGATGGACCTTACTACAATGAAGGTTTGCCTTGCTGCTACATGGATGACCCTTGCTGCAACGAAGGTTGCCCTCGTTGCTGCAAGAGTTTTCCTTGCTACTACAAAGGTACTTGAACATTTACCGGAATAACACCCTGAAAGTTCCCAAACTATATCTGGACATGCCCACTGGGCGTGGAAGATGGACCAGGCTAGACATAGGGTCTAGGCTATGGGATGTATGGTGTATTAGCCATCGCTTGTAAACCATTTGGAACATAAGGAGGTTAGTACTGACCTTGAGCCATATTGGGCTGCTGGTACTGGACGTGACTTGACCCAAATGGACCAACATTGGGCTGTTGGTACTGGACATTACTTGGCCCAGCAAGACTAGAAGGATTTGAAATGGCACCCGAAGAGGGTTGGTTCATCCCAACCATGTGAGGTTATGAGCCACTCACATTGATTGTGCCAGACATCATAGAAACATTCGGACTTTGCTCCCTAGGTGGCGACATAACCTATCCAATTACTGAAAGGATCGAAGAACTGATAGCGACATGACCTGAGATCGTTAGCTGAACCGGACGGGTTACTTGAACTGATGAAATAAGAGGATTTGGAATGTTGGGTTGCATCGGGACTGAAGTAACTACAAAAATCACCATTTTTTTGGAGGTTGGGTTCTGAATGAATGGACCTATGGTAGGCATAGCGCCAGATGCCCAAATACAATTATGATATAGTGATGAGGTAGTAGGCGTGCCTAAAACCAACTGAGCTAAAGTCATGTAATTACGCAGTAACTCAAGACGAACACTGGTTGGAATGCTTCCCGTGTAAGGGAAACCTTCAAGAGGGAAAGGATATTCCTTCTCCTCGACTGTGCATGGAGTGGAAACCTCTGAGTGGCCCAGAGAGGAGACTAGAATTTCACCTTATAATTCCATAGTTGAAAACAGGCGATGACAGACTACTGAAGATGTTCAAGGAGATAATTCCAAAGGAACACCCAGCTGATCATACGGATTGTACAGACGCTGAGCTGATATCACAATAGGATCTAACAAAAGAATCGAAGGATAAACAACCAGTCCAAGCTAACCTTCAGAAGTCGGCCGACTCTCGAGAGTCTGGATAGAATTATCCGGAGGTTTTAGGCCAATGTCAAAAAGTGACCCAGCATTTGAATGGGGAGGAAGAGATGACAAAATTTGAATACTCAGAACAATTCCAATCTCAACACATTGGTCCTCAAGTGATTGCGGCAGTTCAGGAAAAGGCTCCTTAGACAATCTTTCAGATGGAGGAGAGGAAGAGGAACTAGGCGAACCAGTTGGTTCAGCCACGATGATTTTGTCTCAAATAACAAGAAAGAGATCAATTTCAAGGGATTTAAAATGTATTTAAATGTATACTCACAATGTGGTCTAAAAAAATACTAACAAGAATGTTATAAGATCATGGGAAACAATTTTTAAGACGTAAAAAGAAATTGGTGCTCTTTCATGTTTTAAGAGTCGAGAAAGAAGCAAAGGTGAATCTATCACTTTCAGTTTGAAATGAGCTCTAAAGGACAAGTGCTCAGGTGATATTTTATATTTATGGAGTCAAAAAAATCTAAATGACTACTCAGGATGATCTAGGCAATAAGGATTACCAAGTAACCATGAACCGCAAAATACCTCCCAGTGAATTGAAAAGTATGGGCAGGCAATCTCCCCGAATGTTGTGTTCAGTGTATCATGTTTACAAGGTAGCAGATTCAACTTCCTATGGATAAAGGATTGCAACCTAGTGGGGTATCCCTTTCTATTCTTGATGGTATGGGGAGCACAAGTCCATACTAGCACTGTCTAGTGCCGAAGCGAACGACAGCTGCTAGGTTTTAAGATGTCGGAACACGTCTCTAACCTAGACCTTCTAAAATGTGATCTTTAGATTTCAAACGCGCCTTAGGCTAATTGAGTGAATTTTAGAGTTGATCTTGAAATTATGTCTCGGTTTTCAAGCCTTATCGATGTGACTTGAAAAACACCTATATGCAGCTAAATGTTTGGTTGTGTTATATTCTTTCCATGACTAGCCTACGTAGTTAACCGAGGGCCTTCATTGCGCAGATTGTGCAGTGGGGGGGTCACAGGGGCAGAGGCCCCCTATCCAGGGGTTTGAGAGGGGTAGTCCCCCTCTACAGGGTCTTGGGAAGCACCTGGGAAAAAAAATGGACCTATATTAGGTTGGAGACCTACCTATGTTGTGTGCATGGTTTTCGCACATGGTTTTGGTCGCGATGGTTTTGTCCTGGTTTTGGATGTGATGGTTTTCATTCCATGGTATTGGATGCTTCGGCATGTATAAATATGTATTGTAACATTGAAAGGAACATAATGAAAAGTTAAGCTGGTAGTCCCGGTTTTGGGATCTAGGGGAAATTCTCTGTGTATGTGTTTTATGTGTTATGCTCTCGCATTGTTTATTTTCTGTTCTTAGAATTTTTATGCAGGTAATTTCTGTACGGGGTTAAAATCTACACTAAATGAGACAAAACCCTTTCAATTAGATGAATTGTCTACACTAATGAGAGTAGAAAAAACACTCAAACGCAACAAAACAAGCAATTGAAAGAAAAATGACTTTTCACTATTTTGGTTTTGAAAACAAAATGATGAAAAACTATTTCCAATTCCTAACTTTCCTATCAAATGAACTTCAAGTATTCCTTTCACTCTTAAAGGTAATTAATTTATTTTCCAATGCAAGTGACGATTCAACTCTAGCCTTCAATGATGCTAACTAAGTAACATATTGATTCAACAAACTAGAATTATGTATTTTTCAGTGAAATGATGGAATGAATCTTTCACAAACACTTCAATGAAACATTTCCATTATAATCAATCACAAGAAAACAAAAGGTAGAAAAGAGAATTCCTTTCAAACTAATGAAACAAAGACTAAACCAAAAACAAGATGAACAATGTGATATATGCTCGAAAAGAGATGCTCAAACACCAAACGAAACATTTCAAACTTGTTAAATGGAAATCAAAGCAACAAAAGGACTAACAAATGAAAAGAAAGGAGTAACTTTGAATATCGACTTGACTTGCTGAGCACACAAACAAGTGAATGGATGACATCCTAGATGCCCTGATATTATAAACCATCCAAGAACTCAAGGAACCAAGTGAAGAAAATGCAAATAAACCAAGCATACTAACCAAGCTAAAAGAGCTTTCTAGCCAGGGAGAACATTGTCAAAACAAGCTAAGAGACAAAAATCAGAAGGGAAAGACACCTTGGCTATGATCTAGGGTAAACCCCGATCTCCACCTACAGGAATCAACACGACTGCCTAACTCAAAACAAGCACCAGAAGGGGATCGACATGACTGTTTTTGAGAGACTCACGCTGATCGGTGCAAATATTAGAAAAATAAATGCGCTGACCAAGGATTCAAGGGAAAAGAAAATTCAAAGGCTAAGACTAGAATTTCCACTATGAATTTTAGGCTCAGAGCACTAAACCAGGCAAAGCAAAGAACATTAAAGGGAAATGGTGATACTAGAAAAGTTCACACAAAACCATAAAATGAAAATCAATCAAACAGAAGGATTGGCTCCCCAATGGAGTCTCCAATTTGTGGTGCAGGTAAATTCTATGCAGACACAAATAATTCTTCTAGCCTGAGAGAAAGGGTCTATCCACAAACAAACAATCTATGGAAAATCTCGTTAAGCTAGAAACAATTAAGAGGGCCTACCTCTTAGAATGTTATTTCACTTGGTAGTGATCCTACTTCCTTAGTCCAGTTATCTTTTGTTTCCTTACTTCGAATACTTGAAACAAGCAAACAACAACAACAACAAACGTGATAGCATACAATATTGTCTTCAGCCTACTAATAGGTCAAGGAGAATTAAGCCATAAAGATGTAAAATGGCACACTTCATGTAGAAAATCAATCAATAGTTGCATTTATATAAATTAGAAAGAGATAACAATCGATGCCTTAACATTGTTGGTCTCCTCTCACATATCCGGGTTCCCACACTTCTACTAGCACTTCATGGCTAGCCCCAAAAATCGATGTTTTAAGGCCTCTTTACCTCTAGTCTCAAACCAAACCAAAAACGCACTATTCTCCCTAAAACATACACTAGAAAGCTACAAGCTATAGATGACTTGTTGATCATTCAAACTTACTCCAAAAATAGAAACTCCAACTAGATTTTTCTTGGGAAAAAGAGAGGTGTATATAGCTTGGATGGATGGGAGAAGGTCTTATCTCTTGAGTTGTTCCATCCTAATAGGGGAAAGGAGCCCAAACTGACTTCCTCAACTCCATCTGGCCCAACCATCTAGCAGACTTCCGTTATGAAGCTTCTAGACATGGAAGCTTCAGCTCCTTATTTAAAAAACCTTCCAAAAGACGATCGGTGCGACTGGAAATGGGCTATATCGCTCTGTACAGTGCGAGGGCTAGTTTTAATCTTTGCAAATCAGCATGAGGAGGAAACTGGTCAGTAGCATCAATCTTGTAAACTGGGACAAAAGGAAGATTCTTGGGAAATGATGTAAAGGGGAATTATTCTGCTCATGAAGAGGGACATATTGGGAGTTTCTGCATGATGGGAAAGCATGTCGGGTTCACTGTAGAGGTCCTGCAGGATCGTGGACAGAGAATACAAGGACAGTGACAGAGTGTTGTGTAACAATACCATTCCCATCAAAGAGGAGCAAAAACCTTTCAAACATAAATTAAGGAGGGTAAATCTAGTACTGTTACCCCTAATAGAAAAAGAGGTTAGAAAACGTTTTGATCCCAACGTCATTGTACCTTTGATGTTTTGGAAATGGATATCGAATCTATTGCTAACAAGGAAATGACAGGGGAAATTAGATTATGTGTGGACTTCAGAAACCTAAACAAAGTTTATCTCAAGGATAACTACCCTTTACCCAAAATGGATCACATTTTACAGAAGGTGGTTGGTTCCAGTAGAATTTCTTTGCTTGATGTTTTTTCGAGATATAACCAAATTCTAGCACATCTAGATGACTAGCATAAAATAGCTTTCACAACACCATGGGGAACCTTTATGTATGTGAAGATTCCCTTTGGCCTAATGAATGCAGAAGCCACTTTCCAAATAGAAATGTATATTGCTTTCACAGATGAGAAGGATGGTTTTATTGTAATTTATCTAGATGACATCAATTTATTCTCTAAAACAGATGAAAATCGCTTATTTCACTTGACGAGAGTTTTTGAGAAATGCAGGAAATATGGCATTTCCTTGAATCCCAATAAGTCTCTGTTTGGTTTAGAAGAAGGTAAATTACTTAGTCACATAATTTCAAAAGATGGTATCCGAATTGATCCAAGCAGAATTGAAGAAATTATGAATATTGATCCATCTAGGAACAAAAAATAAGTGCGGTATTTTATTGGTAGGATAAATTTTCTAAGAAGGTTTAACCCAAATCTAGCTGAGAGTTTTAGAGCCATTACAAACATGTTGAAGAAAGACATGAGATGAAATGGAATGTTGAAGCCAAAAGATCATTTAGTGATGTGAAAACAGCCTTGACATGTGCTCCTGTCGTGATTAGCCCAGATTTCACTAAAGATTTCATTATTTTTTCCTTTGCTTTAGAACATACTATTGCAATAGACTTATTACAGAAAAACGAGGGACATGAACAACCTATAGCATTTTTTAGCAAAGAATTAAGAGATTCCTTCTTAAAGTATAATATCATGGAAAAGCAACATTTTGATTTAGTAAAGACCTTGAAAGATTTAAGATTGTATGTATTACATTCTCACATAATTGGTTTTGTTCCAAGTGCAGTGGTCAAGGATATCCTCACTGGTCAATGATATCCTCACTCAGGTTGATCCAGATGGAAAAAGAGGTAAATGGATAGCAATGATTTTGGAGTATGACATTGAAATAAAGCTTACAAAACTTATCAAAGGTCAAGGATTAGCCAAATTGATCGTTGAGTCAAACTTTCATGCATTAGCCATAAATTTTGTAGTTTCTCTTGACGAAAAAGAAGATCTCGTGACTCCACAGGTATCAAAAAAAATTCTTACTTCTCCTCGGTATTCAGACATTGTGTATGTGTTGCAGAATTTACAAGCTCCTATGGGTTTGACAAAAACAAAAGCTATATTTCTCAAATTGAAAGCCATAAATTTCTACATTTTAAATCAAGCTTTGTATTGGAAGGATTTTGGAGGTCTTTTGTTAATTTTTTTATTGAATGATGAAGCTGATAAAATCATGGAATAATTTCATCAAGGTGATTGTGGAGGATATCTTTACTAGAAAGCCGCAACAAAAAAAATATTGAGAGTTGGTTTTTACTTACCTACCTTGTTTTCTGGCATTCATAAAAAGGTTTCAACTTGTCACCAATGTCATATTTTTGAAGGTAAGAGAAAACTCTTACCTCTACCACTAAAACCTATCTCAGTGGAGGTGCCTTTTCAACAATGGGGCTTAGATTTTATAGGAGAAATTCATCCAATCTCCTCAGCTCAACATAAATGGATCCTGACAACAACAAGCTACTTCACCAAATGGATTGAAACAGCCCCAACTAGACAAGAGACAGATCCTGTAATCATACAATTAATTGAAGGTCATATTCTCTCCAAGTTTGGTTGTCCCCACAAAATTATTACAAATAGTGTTGTTGCTTTTAAATCAAGAAGGATGATTTATTTTTGTAACATGTATCATATAGTATTAGGAAATTCTAATGCCTATTATCCTCAGGGAAATGGGTTAGATGAATATTCTAATAAGTCATTGGTAAACATCATAAAGAAACTAGTGCAAAAAAAAAAAAAAACATGGCACAAGAAATTGATAAATTCCCTATGGGTTGATAGGATGAACACAAAAAAGTCAATTGGAATGCCACATTTCCAATTGGTTTATGGAATAGATGCAGTTTTTCCTATTTCCCTAGAAATTCCAGTACTAAAATTGTTGTAGGAAGAGGAAGCAGAACCAAATGATGCCCAGAGGAGGATCAATCAATTGATACATTTGCAGCAGACCAAAGAAGAAGTTTACAACAATACACGGGTCATTCAAGATAAAATCAAAATAATTCATGACAAGAGGGTCAAAGTAGATGATTTTGCAGCAGAATGACATTGTTTTAAAGTGGGATTCCAGAAATGAAGAGAAAGGGAAACATGGGAAGTTTGACAATTTATGGAAAGGCCCTAACAAGATTGTAGTTGTATGAGGAACTCATGCATTTTTGTTGGAGGATCTAACTGGAGAAACATTATTAGGAGGACCTGTTAATGGCAGTTTTCTCAACCACTATTTCACTTACAGTTAGTAGGTAACAAACATATCATTGTATATATCATTTTATTGTTTCAAATATTGCAAGTGTGAGTGGTTGCCATTAGGAATTGAAGCCTTGAGTGAAGGCCCTAAGTTTCACATGAGTTGCTTCTATATTTATGATTTTCAGTTTACAGAGGTTAGTCTTAGTTTTATGATGAAAATATTTGCCCAATAAAGAAGGCTACTGATCTACGATGTTCTTGACACCTCATAGGGAGGATGCCATCCCCATTGGAACCAATGTTAGGATCTTATAAATGTAGGAGTCATGTGTTTTGAATAAGTTTTCATCCCTCTTGGATATTGTAAAAAATTATTTTTCATTTCAAGTTTGTTTAGCTCAAAATAATGAAAGAAAAACAGAAAAATAGAAAAGAAAAAGGAAATAAATGGGGGATAAAAGAAAAAATGTGTGAAGTAAAAGAATAAAATAGATTAAAAAATAAAAAATCAAAGCCCCTACAACGAGTCAGTCAAAATATCGCTTTCAAATTTATTATAAAGTTTGATTTACATGTATTTTTCATAAAACTTTGGTTATATTTTGTATTACCGTATGATACGAAAAGGCCATTTTTTCTCTTGTAAATAATATACACGCATGAATCAACGATGGAGATCACTCCCACAAAGATCAATGGCAGGAGGAGGATTTCAGACCCCCTCACACTCTCGATAGTTAACAGAGGGGGGGGTTGTGGTTTGTCCTGAAAAGTGGATTGTGCCCAAACCACTCGAGGCGACATGTAAATTCCATAGATTTTTCAGGGGGTCCCTTCCCAAAACCACTCACCGCTCACACCCCCCCTGAAAACTACAATCTCCTCCACACTTCCACATGTCACCTCTGCATGACACTTCCACCCATCCCTTTGCACCACTTGTCCTCCCCCCACCCTCCATGTCACTGCCACCTCATCCCCTCTCCACGTCATTACCCTTCCATGTCATTCGACCATTCAACGTTCAAATTTACTCGCCAATTGAACGTTATACATTTATTTATTCCCGCTAAATCGACACATTTCCAAATTAATGGCTTCCCGTTCCTGAACAGTAACTGTTTCATTACAAACCCCCACAATTTCCACTATAAAACCACCCCAAGAACCTGTATTTTTCTCTTTCATGATTTTACAGTCTGTGCAGGTCGTTATCGAGCAAATTTGCAATGATCGGGTGTTGTTTGTCAGCAATTTCTCTACAAAATTCGATCAATTTACCACTTCGGTGACTTGTTCTTTATTTCTCATCTTCAATTCAAAATGCTAATGAAAAATGGCAAAGGAAAGATGGTCGAAGAAGACCCCATGATTCCTCTTGTCCCAAACCTTGACAAAACTCCCTTGATTGACACCCAATTCAATATTGTTGAGACTGATTGTGTGTTTGACCCATACGAACTTCACAATTGGGTAAATCAGAAATACATTGACCACAACAATGATTTGAGAATCTAGGATACTTTCTCCCTCAATTCATTTTCCCTCAAACCCATTTCTTCCCTGAATTTTCCACCTAGTGTCATCTCTGATACCTCCCCAACAAGAAAGTAGTTATTGCCCAGAATGATGAAATTATTTTCTCTATTTCTCCTAAAATCATTTACCAAGTCTTGAAAATAAATACCCAAGCCTCTCTACATCCTTTTTCCACTGAATCATTAATGGAGTTGTACAAAAAGCTTACCTTTCCCTAGAGAGCTCATATCTTTGAGTGTTTTCTCCCTGAAAATGTTGAATTACCCAGAACAAACCCCCATACCCTATTTGCATTTTCCCAGAGATGTCAAAATAGGGAATTTCCATGGTAACTTGATTACTCTTTTATTATACAGATCAATGGGTTGATGAAGTAGTTTTAGGATGCTTGTCAGTGTTCTCAATGGGACAAAATCCTTAAGTTTTGTTTAATTACAATCAATTCCTATCTGATGCCATCCATGATCAGTTTATGAAATTCAAAGCTGAAGGATTTTTTAAATAGAATTCAGTGTTAGTTTCTCTTATGTTATATTATCAGGCAGACAGATTCAAAGTTTAGTTGCAGAATATGGACGCTCAAGATAACCCTTTGTCAGTTATCCATTGGACTTTACTAGTCAAGAGGAATTCATAGGAATATGCTTATACAAATTTTTTGGATCAGTTTCTTCACACATCTTTGTGTTTATGATGTAGTGACGTTATACCAAGGATATATCCAGAAATCAAGAAGGTATTACATCTCTCAGAATAGTCAAAGGTTTGAGACTAGTATTTATACTAGAACTACACAGAGATCAGGATTTATGAATGTGAACTCCCTCCATATAGACTACCAGTTTTTTGTCAGTGAGTATATTTTCTTTAGAATATGCCAGACAAATGTTGAAGATGGATTAGATACATTATGCATCCAACAAGAATAAATCATAGTTCAAACTAAAAGCACAAGTGGGCCCATACATTGTAAACACCAAAGCAACAACAACGGAGGTGGAGGTCATTCTGAAAAAAGATGAAATTCAAGCTCATTTTCACACGGTCCTATGACCCTTTGGGAGTAATATCTAAGCTAAAATTTGAAAAAAAAAGTACTCAATATCCTGATACACCAAGGCTAGAGATATAACAATATGCTAACCAGGAGGAATGGGCAGAAAACACATTGTATGAGGTCGAAGAGCAGCTGGTTAGTCATTCCTCATTACAAACTCCCATTCCTAAAGATAAAGAAAGCAAGAGGCCAACAAAAATCGTGTCTCCTACTCACATTTGGGTTCTTAGAAAATAGCTCAAACTCCCAACCACAGAACATGCTCAGACTAAATAAGTCACTAGTTTGGATATGGACAATGAAAAGTTATTTATTTTAGTAGTGGAGAAGAATGCTCAAATACGAAAAATGAAGAAAGACATGGAAGGACTACAAAAAGAAAAAGAGAAATGGGAGGTAGTTCGGACATTAGTAGGTACATCAACAGGGACTGTAACTCAGCTCACAACACAGATATTAGTTTCAGATTCCTCAAAAAGGCTAACTGAAGATTTGGGAGAATTTTCATTGATAAACAAAGAGGTAGAGAAACTATCAGCAATCCTAACTAAGATGGAGGAAAGAAGTACAAAAGAACTTCAAACTTATTCAAATATCCAGAAGTATGAAGACCAGTGCATTATCATTCAAATGTTGGGAGAGGCAAAAAGAAACATTTGACACAACATCAATGCTAATATTATAGACTTATGGCCTTCCATTCAAATCATCTGTGAACATGAAGAATTGGTGCAAAGTGTCAAAGAAACAATAGAGCAGACAAAAGTTGATATTGAGCAAACACCAGAAGAAGCAGAAAAGATCATCAGGGTGTTTAACTCTAAAACTAGAGAAGAACTTGAAGAGCTCAACATCCAAGACATAACAGAAACAGTGATGGAAGTCAAAAGAGTTTTGAATAAAAAGAATCTCATGGTACAATTGGAGAAAAAATGTAAAGAATTGGAGCTACAGGTAAAGAGATACAACAGAAAGTTTTCTTTATTGCAGGAAAAGGGACTTCCAGAGCTCAAAAACTCTAACGGAAAATTGATTCCATTAGAGAATTACCAAGAGTAGTTATGCAACATTGTTGCAAATGTGTCAAATTTTGCAAAGGCAAAGGGAACATTAGTGGGGAAGCTTTCCTACAAGGCATGCAGTTTGATTTGAATATACAACATGAAATTCATCATTTATTTTTAAATAAGCCAACTTTTCAAACTTACACTAAGGTGGATGAAAGGTTTAGGAACATGGTGAATTTTTTAATCCTGGATGAATAAAGGTGGGACCAATTACTGGAGTTGGTCAAGCAAGCATAAATAAAAGACCTACATTTATGGCAAAAAAGCAGAAGTGAGGAGCTGGAAAAAGGGCACAGTCAATAATAGATTTTGTTTAAATTTTCAACAGACAGATGAATTTGTCCAGAGCTTCTATTTTTTAGTTGTGTTTTAGAAAATTATGTAATATTTTTAGAATATCATTTCACATTTGAATTCGTTTTGGAATTCGATATTTGTTTAGCAGAAAGTCTATAAGTATATTGTAATAAGGCTTAACAAGGGTTGGAATTTGTATGAAGAAAGGAGCTATATTTTTCTGTAACTTGTGCATTATAGTAAAGTGATCAATTTACAATAATACAGAGAGTTTTGTTCCAATATTCTCGTGTCAAGAAATTGGTGATGTACTTTCTCATGTGAAATTGTTTATTTTCTCTGTTTTCCATTACATTTTCTCTTTTTATTGTTTCAAGAAGATAAAGGATCGAATTTTCTTAAGTGTACTCTGCTCTAGATTGTAAACAATATCAATGTTTTCATTATAATCATAAGTATAGAGTTCATCCTAGCATGCTTTATATTAAATTTAACTTAAATCATATTCATCCTATTCACTTCACAAATACTTTAAAAGATCCAAAAATTTTCCTACCTTATCCTGTTACAATTGCTCTATCATTTTTATGTTTGATCACCCAAAGATTCATGACTCCATGCCCAATGGACTTTCTCTGCACTTTTCAACCAAACCTTTGAAAAACCAACCTCAGAACTCAATAAATAGCCTAATATCTTAAGGAAAAAATCTAAATCAGAAAGAGAGATCCCTCTCTAAAGCTAGAAGGGCTAGATCCCAGCTTTGCAAGTGGTTTTGTGGTTACCTCTAGGTTTCTCTTCACAACCTAGGGAAATTATGGAGTGATAGCACATGATAAGTAAACAAAAGTACCCAACTACATAATGAACATACATACCTTCGGTGTTGAAAGACTCGCCTTCAAACATGCGATCATAACATATGGGTGATCGACCACATGGTTGGCTCAGGTGGCAAATAATATGGCACGTTGAGCTATCTGGTGCCTGCAAGGGGTTGTTGGTTGTCGAATGAGGACCATCTAGGAGAAAATTTTCTCCTATGGATATTGTTATCACTCCTTAATTTCGTAACGTTGTAAAATAAATTACAAATGTAATGACAAAATCACTTTTAATCTTAGAAGTTATCCCTTCTAAACTTAGAGAGGGGTCTCTCTGTCTAATTTAGATTTGTTTATAGTGGGATTTTAGGCTAGGTATGAGATTTATAATTTGGTTGTTTGGATTGTTTGGTTGAGGCTACAAGGTAAGGCCATTGGGCAATGGAGTCAAAGTCTTAGAGTGATCAAGTGCATAAATATCATTTCATAAATATCAGTGCAAGGTAGGCAGGTCGGTTGATCTCCAAATCTTGATGGAGTGATAGGGAGGAAAAAGTTCAGAATCAATTAAATGTAGAGCAATTAAGAATTCTATATTTATTTTTAGTTGGAAAAATATATATTGTTTAAAGTCAGAACAAAGTGTAATTAAACAAGTTCAACCCATAATTTTCTTTTAAACATTAGAGGAAAGAAACACATATGAAAAAGGATAGAGATATTACAAAATTACAAGTAGAACAACATCACCAATTAAGCCTGACACATGAATCCTAGAGCATTGTCCATATTAATGAAAAATGATTACTTTAGCTTGGTTAATAGCTTCACATCAAATGGTAATCCTTTCTTGCTACAAGTCCCAACATTTTTACTTCAATGTGGGAAGTACTTATACAAAATTATCCAAAAAATATCTTGAGTGAAAACCTCATGATTTTTATAAAATATCTTGAACTACTTATAAAAATAGAACAAAAATATATATAAATGAAAAATTGTGATGATATGGCACTATATTTGAGGCTTGTTGTTGATGAATGGACCTAAAAAAAATTTGCTCGGTTCCTGAAGGTAAAACAATTTTTTTACTCCAAAATTTGATGTTGTTGGTCCCACCTGTCTTCATCTAGAATTGGCATTTTAACCAATTTTCTATAAGTTTCATCTACATCGGTGTATTTTTGGAAATTTGGTTTGAACATAAATAAATATTTGATTTCAGATCTGATATGCAGGTCGAATTCCAAATCCTCCATGAAATATTTTCCTATTATTGAACCTTTGATAGTTGAAAACTTTGATTTGTTCCAGGCTATTGTGTACAATTTCTGCAAATAATCTGGTAGGGGCACTAGCTTGTCTCCAATTTCCTTTAGTCTCGGCAATCCTTTTAAACGTAATGCATTGAACTTCTTATGAAACTTCTAGATGTTGGTCTCCAAGTGTTGGCACTTGTTCTCCAATTTTACTAACAAGTTCCTTTTAGTAAGGACTCTCCTAACTTCCAAGATAGTTTATGTCCTATCTGCAATTTCATAATCTACTAACTCATCTTTGGTTTTTGAATTCAAAATCTTAATTAAGGTGTTAGCTTGTCCTGGCCTCTGTCCCAAGCTTCTTTTGACTCCTTCCATCAACTCCTTTGATCTCTGCACCAAGTCCTCTTGTTCAAATATTATCTCAATTGAAGTCCAGATTTTTTTGATGTCCTCATTTATATCAACCCAAATACATTCTTTAGCATGTGCTAGTGTTTGAGTCATCACAGATTCATTCTCCAATTTCTCAATCCTTCGGGCTAACCTGTGAGATTTCTACAAATCTGCTATGTATGAATTATCTATCTTTAGTTTCTGATCCTGCAAAGTTTTAACTTGGACTTTTAATTTTTCGATTTCCTACCCTCTAATGGACAGGTCTTCCATGGCTTGAACAAACTCATTTGAGTAGTCTATTGTCTAGGCTTCTATTTTTTTCGATGTAGATGCTCTTGTTGTGACTCTCACTAAAATAGGCACTATTGTTAAAGGAACTATGGTTAGTTGTGACGACTTCTCTTTTTACTTGAGCAGTCTTTCCATTTCCACTTCCATATCTTTAATCTAGATGCTTTGTTCAATTATTATCTTGAATGTGTTCTCTTTTTCTTTTTCAAGTTCCCCAACTTCCTTAGCTTGGGGATCCCCAGTGAAGGGAAGTTTTTGTTATTTCCTCAATGCTGCTATGTCTGCATTTTTCCTCCTCATAATTTCTTTTTCTACTTTTACATCTTTGGGGTCATATCCCAGTTTAATTACCAGGTTCTCCAATGATTTGATCCTCGTGTCCTTAGCCAAAGATGAGATATTTTCAAGCTTCAATTTTGATTGTGTTATCACTTAGAACTAAAAGTTTGATACATATAATTACATGCCCTAGTTTGATGACAAAGGTCTATGTTAAAGTTGGTTTCATTTTTAATTTGTCTCACTTAGGATTGAGAGTTTTAAAGGTTTTAGCTTAAATCATACTCCACTCCTTTTGGTTTTCCTCCGCTCATCATTATTCCATAAGTCATGTCTTGTCTTATCCGAGTCACCGTGTCTTCTAGTGATTTCGCAGCGCAATTTCATTTGCCTATTTCACAGCGCAATCATGGTCTAGCATTTTCGCAGCACGTCATGATTAAGCTGTTTCGCAGTGCATCATTTAAAAATATAACTAACAGCGCTGTGAAATCATGGATTCGTGCATTTCACATCGAATCTTTCCCAAAATATCAAGTCCGTAGGTGAGTTAGCATTTGTGTCTACTCATGTCAGTCTGCGTACCTCTTGTATCATGTCTGAACGTTCATTTGCCACTACTTCACCAAAAGAATATTGATATGCACAGAAATATCATTCCCAAGAGATTTTACCGTGCATAGTCCTTAATAATGGTCGTGAGTGTTGCATGAGTGACCAGTCATGTTTCAATTTGAATTTCAAGCGAGGCTGATTTCAAGCGAGCCTGTTTACAAGCGAGGCTGAGTTAAAAAAGGAGCTGAACTATCTCGACCGAATCTGTTAGAATTTGGCTGTGAAGATCTCAAAGTGAAAATGGAGAGAAAGGAGCACAGATCCGGTAAATGTCAGAGGAATGAACCTGAAGGCCTGGACATAACATTGAGAGATGAAGGCGTGAAGAAAGCGTTCAAAGATGCCAGGTGCTGGAGATTTTGTAAAAAGCTACAAGGAGGGCATGCACAGGTAACTAAGGAATTTGTTCTAAATTTCACTGGTTTGAATTCAAAGGTAGCCATGTTAGAAATACAGGTTTCCCCAGAAGCAATAGCTGTTGTAACAAAGATCCCAAGAGGACGGGAAGAATGGTTTAAAAACTTTAAATTTGATATGAATCCGTGTAAGGAGTTTTTGAAAGAGGCATATGTAAGTGAAGATTTAACAAAAGCAGTGCCCAGACATTATGTCAAGGAACATTATGCCTTTTTTCTCACCTGCATACAGAAGTATTTAACCTGTGAAGGAAGGTACAATAAGGTTTATTCTTACCATTTTAAACTGCTCTTGCATTTTACCAGGAAAGTCTCCATAGACATTCCGTTTTATTTATTTCGCAGTTTGAGTAAAATGTGTGACAAGGTGCAGCTGAGGAAAGAGGACTGTGAAACCTCTTTATTTCATCATGGTTTGATTAAGTTTCTAGTTTTAGATGGCCTCCAAAAGATAGGCAGAGACTGGAACTCTTTTATTTTCATGGCTGGATTCCAAAGCAAGACT